>APFE030499242.1:0-55287 GCA_000404065.3 Pinus taeda | reverse complement strand
AGATCCAGAGGCTGGAATCTTGTATCTTGTAGAGAAGTGTTGTTGGTTTTCTGGTGTAACTTCATAGTGTTGGGTGATCTAAGATTTACTTGAGGTGAAGAAGGGCTCTCTTGTTGGAGGATGATGCTGGGTCAGAACATATGGTTGTAATCCTCTTGCTATTCTTGATCTTAATAAAGCTATTCAAGTTTTCCTCCATATTCTTGTATGTTTGTTTATATATGAATTTGTATGGTTAACACATATTTGGTCCTGTGTTATTTATGAATATAGATCTCTGTTCTTCGATAGTAGTATGCTGCTTTGATTCCATAGGTTCTCTTTGAAGCTGGGCAGATGAAGAAGAAGAGGATAAGATCTATCAGGAAGGAGAGGAATCAAGCAAGGAAACCAAGCGCAAGACTAAGGTTGGTCTCCTTTGTTCCACTCTTATTTATTTTCATAAAGGAAAGCGAAAGTAGACTTTACTTGTTTGTTTCTAAGACAGCTACCAGTCTTAGTGGGAATAACAGCTCCAAGTGGACACTATTCCCAGTAAAAGTTGTTCAAAATATGTTTTTATGTTAAATCGTTTCTAACATTTGCATAAGAAACTCTCATGGGAATCAATTAATTAAGCAAAAATATTAATCCTTAAGCACTTAATAAGCAAATGATAAGCATCTTGGGTTTTATTCTAAATAGGGAATTAGCACAACATTACTAATCTACTCCATTTCATATCATAAGACCCCTCTGCACAACAACAACAGATGGACAAGGTCATGGAGGAGTACAAGGACATATTCACCTCCCCCACAGGGGTGCCTCTGCATTATCAGGTCAAGCACTCCATCGATCTGACACCAAGTGTGTCGTTTCCCAATGGACCCATCTATTGGTGCTCTGTTATGGAGAACAACAAAATTAAGAGGCAAATACATGATATGTTGCAGATAGGTCACATCCGACTGAGGTCATTACCCTGTGAGAGCCCGATCGTGTTGGTACAGAAGAAGGACGGGACATGGAGACTCTGTATTGACTATCAGGTGCTGAACAAGATCATTGTTCGGAATAGGTACCTGATCCCACGGTTTGATGACCTTTTGGACCAACTCAAGGGGAGAAAATATTTCAGCAAGACAAACTTGAAGTCTAGATATCACCAGGTACTAATTGAACCCTCCGATGTGTGGAAGAATGCCTTCAAAGCCACAGAGGGCCTTTTCGAGTGATTGGTTATGCCTTTTGGGTTGATGAATGCTCCTACAAAATTAATGAGGCTAATGGATTACACCTTGCAGCCATTCACCAACTCATTTGTAGTAGTATACTTGGATGACATCCTGATCTTCAACCAGAGTTGGGAAGAGCACCTCCACCACATCTGACAGGTTCTCCAAACACTGCGGCAACACAAGTTGTGTGCCAATTTCGACAAATGCACTTTTGGCATGATCCAGGTTAAGTATCTAGGATACATTATTAATGAACGGGGGTGCATGTGGATCCAACCAAGATCCAAGTCATTCGGGATTGGCCAACCCCAACCACTCTGACAAAGCTCGCAAATTTCTAGGTCTTTCCAATTTTTACCACAGGTTCGTGTTGGGGTTCCCTCATATCACTTGGCCCTTAAGTCAAATCACCAAGGGAGGAGCGAACGCAAAATTATTTTGGTCTGAATCTCAACAAAATGCGTTTGTAGAGTTGAAACATCTCCTCTGCTCTGCACCAGTGCTCACATTACTAAACTTGCAACAACCATTTGAGATCGAGACAGATGCCTTTAACTATGTTATTGGGGCAGTCCTTACTCAACAGGGGCATCTAGTGGCATATCACAGTGAGACACTTTCAGACATAGCTTGAAAGTATACCACTTATGACAAAGAGATGTATTCCATTGTGCAGGCTTGCCGGTAATGGAAGCATTACATTGTGGGGAAGGAAACGGTCATCCACATAGACCACCAACCCCTGCAATTCATACAGACACAAGGGAAGTTGCAGAATGATCGCCGTTAGAAGTGGTACACATACCTACAATAATTCCATTTGAATGCCAATATAAGAAGGGCAACACCAATAATGTTGCAGGCTACCTTAGCTGACCCCCGATTGTGGTGTTAACCACCATGCTCAACTCTTTTGGGCATGAGACTTATGATTGGTCACTTCTCTACAAAAGCGATCCATAATTCGGCCACACATACCAGACACTCTTAGAGGGTCACCAAGTGCCAGATTTTCACCTCCAAGATGCACTGTTATGCCATCTAGGACATCTTTGTGTTCCTTCAAGCGAGCATGCCAAGATGATTTGGGAAGCACACTGCAGTCAAGTCGCTGGACATTTTGGGGTCAAGAAAAAAGTGATAGTACTACAGAAGTATTTCTACTGGCCAAATCTTCGATAGGATGTCGAGAAGTACATCAGATCCTATACTTCCAACGCCATTTCCAAACCGACCATCAAGAATCAAGGCCTCTATACTTCGTTGCCTACCCCTAGTCGACCTTGGGAATCCATCTCCATGGATTACATGTCAGGCCTTCCTTCTACTAAGCATGGAAACGACAATGTTTTTGTGGTTGTCAGTAGATTCTCCAAGATGGCCATTATGGCGGCCTACAAGAAGAATATCACAACAGAAGCCACTGCTAAACTCTTCTTTGAATGAGTGTGGGTACACTTTGAAATCTCACAGTCTATCAATTCAGATCAGGACAATAGGTTCCTCAGCACATTTTAGTCCAGTCTTTGGTCGATGCTAGACACCAAGCTCACTAAGTCCACAACTTTCCATCCCCAAACTGATGGCTAGACAGAGGTCATCAACAAGATGATCGTACACATTCTGTGCACATACAACTCAAAGCATCCACGCACATGGGATGAGAGCCTACCCTATGTCCAACACAGCTATAACCGGGATCTCCACGGCTCAACTTGCCACAACCCTTTTCAGGTGGGCCTGGGCTTCCAACCACTATGTCCCATTGATGTGGCCATACCATTTGCATCTACTTAGGCTAATTCGGCTCATGTCCAGTCCCAAGCCGACAAGGCAAACAACTTCATTAAGCACATTTAGCACATCTGCCAATAGGTCCATGACATTTTAGATAGAGCCAATGCTAAGTACAAGCAACAATATGACCAACATTGGGTGCCACACAAGTTCCAAGTGGACAACAAATTTTGGCTACATTTGTAGAAGGAGTGCCTCGTTGGGCCCCACTGCAAGCTTCGTCCGCTCCGATATGGGCCATACACCATCACCAAGGCAATAGGGGATAATGCCTTCAAGCTCAATATTCCACCATTCCTTGGTCTTCACCCAGTGTTAAATGTGGATCGCCTTCGGCCCTACTTTCCACCATTGTTGGACACATCTGACATTGTAGAACAAATCACACCAACAAATTTAAACCCAGATTGCATGGAACAAGCCAAAACTGATTGGATCATGGACACACAAATCAAGAACACCTAACAACAAAGGATCTAACTATACCTAGTTGTCAAAGTAGGCTAACTCCTTCACCACGGCAAGTGGCTCACCAGGGATCAAGTCCAACATAAGTTTTCTCATCTCATGGAGGAACTCAACACAATGAGGACCATTGCTTCCTAAGGGGGGAGGAATGATCCAAGTGGATATTGGTGTCCACCTGCCTATTCCAATTGGACCCCCACCATTGTTTCTTTCAGTTTTCCAATTTCCTTAATTGTAGCACAGTTTACTATATTTGGCAGTTTTTCGGGTCATGAACTTCCAGGGCCGTTTTGAGGCCCTAAACGACGTTTTTTGGGAAATCTGTCGCAATTAATATCAATTTTGAACTCATTATTGTAGTCAACAGTTGTAATCCTCAAATAGATCTTTCTAACGAGGTACCATGTGCATCAAAAGAAGATCGTATGCCAAAGTTACGACCCCGGGAAGTTGATGTACCAACTTATCCCAACGGGGCCCATAGTTTGGTGTTTCATCTCCTAGGGTTAGGTTTTTGGATGTTTAGGGTTTTCCATTGTTTCTCAATAATAAATAGGCCTTCAAGTCTCATTGTAACACAGTTCAGAGGCATGTAGCCAGCACATCTCCCCTCAGAGATAAGTTACCATCGCCCGAGCTAGTCTTATTTCCTTTTTGTTTGTAAGCATATTTCAGTATTTGATATTATTGAAATGAAGTGTTATTTCTATTGCATCTTTGTATTTATGGTTATATCTGTAATTTATTGCATTCCTGTTTAAATTTGGATCAAGATCTCCTCCAAGTTGTTGAACTGTCCTTTCCTTGTAAAAATATACACCTCCAGTCACCCTAAATACATGAGATGATGACCACTCACTACAACACCATAAGGGAAGAATCACTCTCCAAAAGCCAACCCCCAACCACATAGAAGGTTAGGAATATATAGAGAAACAGGGTAAGTTTGGAGTTCTTATCTAATTACAAATCTAAGGTAAGAGATCCACCTTTGATGGAGGGATAGGATCAAGGATAAGTGGTGAAAACTCCAAAGTAGGGAAGGATAGGATCTGAATGTTTTATCCAAGGTAAGTAGTTGAAACAACTTCTGAAAAATCCTAGAAGGGGAAGCTTTCGAAATCCCGATCATTCTCCCAGATTTATAGAACCAACACAGGTGCAAAGGGGAGCAACCTGTTGTGACCAACGCATGCCACAATGGAGCAACCTGCTAGTGAACACACCCGAATAAGCTAGTAGGGAGCGTTGGTCCTTAAACTAGCTCAAATGAAGCAATTTATGGTTGGAACTCTGGGGGATGAAGGGAACATGCTTAGGGATTTGTGCAAGATGGTGACAAGGGGGAATATGATGTTGATTGATCCGATTTGGAGGCTCACTAATCACATGTGACAAAATTTCCTATAACAATTTTCTTCAGGGCTTTTAGGGGATTGAGATAGGTTTGTTCATTATCCCCACTCCTATTTCTTCTTATCATGGATGGGCTGAGTTGTCGGATATGACAAGTAAGGAGTCATGGTTTTCTATCGATTGTACAAGTATCTAGAAACATCAACATCACTCATCTAATGTTTGTAGATGACTTGTTATTCAGGGGAAGTGAAAACAAATAAGAATGGAAGCACATATATCAGATTATGGTTGAATTTGGGGAGGCCACGAGACTAATAATGAGCAAGACAAAAATAGTACTAGTTTCTATAGACTTGGAGGGCAGTGTGTGCAGGGAAATATGCAACCTATTTGGAATAAATGCCACACATCTTGATGGAGGGCTCACATACTTGGGCTTTTGACTTAAACCAAATAAATATGGAATAAAGGAATGGGGTTGGCTAATAGAAAGATTTGAACAGTAATTTTCAGGATGTACTTTAATATAGCTGACTATGGGAGGGCATCTGACTCTCATCTGGTTGATTCTACAAAACATCTCCATATACTCAATGCACTTGTTCATGTTAGCTAAAACCATTGTGCAGAAGGTGGATTCTATCATGGCTAGATTTTTATGGCGGGCCTCTACCAAGAGAAAAAGTTTCATTTGGTAAGATGAGAAAAGATAACTAGGCCTGTGGATCATGGCGGGTGGGATATTCTGGACACTCGTCGTTTTAATAGGGCCCTGATCATCAAAAACATGTGGAGGGCGATGTCAAAAGAAAACATATGGTCCAAGATTATAAGTGAAAAATATATGAATGGACATCATTTTACCATATGGATCAGGGAAGGAGCCAAAGGACAGAAGGGAACTTCATATATCTAGAACAATATGTTAAAGAACTGTAATTGGATGGTGAGTTTTCTGAAGTGGAAAGTAGGAAACTGTCAAAGATTGAGATTGGTTTGGTGATCAAGGTCTGGGTGTGAAGAAGGACCCTTCCAAGACCTTTTACTTTCGTGATGTGTTAAAATTGCATTTTAAGAGAACATTTACAAATACATCTGTAGATTGTAAAGAAGAGGAACATAACAATCATCAGCACATGAAAATAAAAGCCATTGATAACGGAGTTCATCCAGGAGGGATTACGTCTCTGGGCCCCGGTGTCAAGATGGTGTAGGCCACTGCATTATGTGTTGTCAATAAAGATGATGTACACAAAGATGATGTCTCGATCATACAAGGAAGAATGCCCTCACGTAGGAATGGCTCTAAGAGATGTTCCACAACTAAAAATCTCAGTCAAAAGACCCCTATCAGTATGACACAAAAACATGCATGGTGCGCATCCCGCCAACATGGCACAAAAGGGATGTCAAAGAAAAACACATGCATGACGACAACAAGAGTATCCCAACAACATACAACAAGGGATCTCAAAACATAACATGAAGAGTTATGACAGAAAGTACATCACATAAAAAGATTCCACATCAAATCAAGTAAGGAATCATGACAACATGTAATAAACAAGATCCTGCATCAACATCAATCATGGATATGTACAACATAATGCAGAAAGAACAAGTACATGAACACATCATATACCTCACAACTAAGGGCCATCTAAAGAAGTGGATGTCTCACTGTTGAGCTGCTCTGACCATTGCTCTCAAGGCATCAATCTCATGAAGATGGTTGCTCACACATGAATGTGGACATCTGCACTGGCACTTGGAAAAGTGACTAGAAGAAGATATGAGAGAATAATAAATCTGAAGCCACCATCAAATTTGTGGCGTCCAGTAGTGCTGAATCGACTGTCCAAAATCCAAATTCTGAGAAGTTGAGAATTCTGGGCTCAAGGAATCTTCTAAATTCCCCCGGGATTCCTCAAAGATTTTGTTCCATGGATGGACTGTAAATCTGCAACTCAGATGGCGAATCTGATCTCGCCATTGCAATCCCTGTAGAAAACCATGAAAAACAAGTATAAACTTGACTATATTCTGAAATGTCAAAATTTTACCTCCTTGGGAAAATTTCATGGCTCATGGTTCTGCTACCTGTTTTTGTTAAAATCATGGTTCCACGTGCATTTTGGAACTGACTGGAAAATGCAAACCTCTGATGAAGAAACAAACAGAACCATTGTGTTCGTGGCGATGAGAGGTGTAAAAACCATATAAAACTTGTCAAATTCTGACAAAGTGAAAATTATGCCCTCTTGCAAAATTCATGGTTCATGCATTAAAATATTAATTAATCTGTTGCCTTGAAATTCGTGCATGTAGTCTCTCTCCTCCTCGAACTGTGTGCAAAGGTGAAAATCTGAGTTTAAATAAAACTCATCGGCAGATTTCCCAACAAATAGGTCGCTGGCCTAATGGTAAATAATAGGAGTCGTTGAGGAGAGGTTGGGAGATCAAATCCCGCCTCTTCCATATATGAACCTTTTATAAACCATAAAACCTCAAAAACCCTACACTGTTGCATTAATATCGGCAATCGGTAGTTGTAATGGGCGACTAAAACGGGTGTTGGCGCATATATCGGCCCAATTTCCGGGACTTTGCCGATATCCATATCGACGGTCGGTAGATGCGGAGGTATCGACGCCTTTATCGGGGTTACGCCGATATATATATATATATATATATATATATATATATATAATATAGATATCGGCGATGTTACAATCAGTGATCGGCGTGGCACTTTTATATCAGCACGGATATATATAAGGTGGGGGCAACATATGTTATGCGATATGTGTGTGTGTGTGTGTGTGTGTGCATGTTGGGGCAGTGGTGGAGGGTTCGGCGGAGGTTATGACCGTCGATCCCAATATATATATATATATATCATATGGTTGCGATTGCGATAAGGGTCATTTAAAAGGGTTCAGTGGGGGTTCCGGATGCCAATCCCAAAACCATGTCTTTTGCTATTTTAATGTGTTATATAGTTATTTTAATAACTATATTAAAACATATTTCATTGATGGTGATTTATTACCCATTTAAAAATGATTTTTGTCCCTTAAGCCAATTTTAGGAGACAAATGAGAAAAATCCAAGTGTCAATGGCTAATGGGCTGCCATGTGGGTCCCACCTACTTATGGGGATGCCATGTGGCACACTGTAGGCCCCACTTTTCCCCTGTCATGTCAAACTTTGAATAGCTCTATCTCTCACATACGAGCTCAGTTTGACGAGCCGTTCGCACCACCACGATCAGGACGACAAGGTCTTCGATCTAGTCCTAGTTCGAGTGTAATCCAAACACTTTTATTTTTTGAGCCATCTTTGTCCTGTGTGTCTCTCTAGAGCCACCTGGATCAATCCTACCTACTGAGGAGCTTTTGGTCCTCCAAAAGCATTAAAAATAATATGCATCTCTATATGTACCCTGTCTGCATCACAAGCGTCCTAAAAAGGTCTCGCTTCCATCTCCTTCACCTTTGTTCTTCAGAGCCTTAAGCAACGAACCGACACCTGCTACTTCTACAACTTGTAGTACATTTCTTGCAAATGACATGCTTTGAATGACATGACCAAAATGAAGACCCAAACATCCCATACTTTCCACGAGTTTATAACACATACTCGGTGGTCAAGTTTACAACAAGATGGACGTAATACCCCAACTATGACAACAAGGCCAACATATCATTGTTGCTTCAAAAAGTGATGGAAAACACCTCATCACTGCAACACATGATTTACATTCATAAGTCCAAACATTATTTTTTTGACAAGTGACAGAAACATAACATCTCTTTTAGAGTTTTAACATGCAACTCAAAATAAGACTCAAAACATGACCAGACATCATTGTTGCTGACCAAGTGATGGAAAACACATCATCACTTTTACACTTTAGACTGCAACAAATGATTTACAAAGAATGACCATGAAATGACATCATGTAAAAAAAAACCATTTTTCACTGATCAATGTGAATGGGTTACCTCCCTGAGGTGGTTTTGCTTGTCGAACAACTGCTCTTCCCGGTTCACGCAACGACGCTTTGTCTTTAAGGCGTTGCTATGGATGGAGCTTCCAGCAAGTGGCTTTCTGATGGCCATTTCTGTTGCAATGACTGCAGTAGGCTTTCTTCCTCCATTCCTGCTTAACCTCTTTCTTTTCATGCTGTTGAGAGGGTCTTTCACGCCTCATGAGTGCTGCCATTCTTTTCCAACACTTGGAAAAGGTATGGTTAGGTAAACCACAAAAGGTGCATGTTTTCTGATGCCTTAATCTTCGTTCATCATTAACAACATGATCATAATCAAAATGAACATTCGAATACCGAAAGTGATTATACCTTCCTTTGTTGTTTTGGATGTTAGTATGGTGATGAGAGCTTACCTTTGCTCTCTCCCTGTAATGGAAACTGCCATGTGATGATGGGGATGCTTTCCCATCATTCTCTTTCCTCGACAATGTCTCGAGCCACTCTGACACCCTTGAGCACTCTCCTTTAGTGTATCTCGATCCTGTAAATTGATGCTCATGCACAACCTCCAAAGGTTGAGTTATGCCTTGGTTGTTAGCACCAAGCTCTTTCCCCTCGTGCCTTGTCTTTATAAGGAGCCTCATATTTGTCCCTGTAATTGGGATCTCCAAGTCTCCAACAGACATCATACTATGAGAAGATGAAACCAAAAGGAAATCAATATCTTTTACCTTCTCTTTCGATTTTGAAATAACTGATGAGGGCTGCTTATCATCTATCATTGGTGGTTCGCTAACTATCTCCGCGCATTCCCCAACTTCTTTCCTGACATACCCAAGTCCTGCTCGACACGATAATTCCTCTACTTGGATGGGATTGACAATGCCTTGGCAATTAATGCCCAAGCCTTTTCCTTCATATCCCATTCTCTTCAACAGTTTGGAGCCAATTCTTGTGGTATGATTTTCAAACACAGTGAAATCATCATCAGGAAACATACATGAAGATGGAGAACTACTTTTTACCTCACATAGGTTACGCTGCAGCTTTTCCAAGGCCTCGTCCTTTGCTTGCAGCTATAGTAGCAAACTCTGCTTCTCCTCCTTCTCTTCATGTAGACGCATATTCAATTCATCATTCTCTGTTTGAAGATTATGTCTGTCTTGCTTCAGTTCTTTCATGGCCTCTTCTGTGGCTTTCAACTGAAGCTGTAATCGTTCCTTTTCCTCTGTCTCTTTCTGTAGAGTTTCATACATAATTTCCACCTTCTTGGAAACGTTGAGCATGGTCTCGTACATTGCTCTTTCATCCTCTGTAATTATTCACACTGTAATTCACATCAACGAAAAGACCTGCTCTAATACCATTGATCTAGGTCCGGGTGTGAAGAAGGACCCTTCCAAGACCTTTTACTTTCATGATGTGTTAAAATTGCATTTTAAAAGAACATTTACAAATACAGCTGCAAACTGTAAAGAAGAGGAACATAACAATCATCAGCACATGAAAACAAAAGTCGTTGATAACAGAGTTCGTCCAAGAGGGACTACGTCTCCGAGCCCCGGTTTCAAGATGGTGTAGGCCGCTGCATTATGTGTTGTCAATAAAGATGTTGTACATAGAGATGATGTCTCGATCATACAAGGAAGAATGCCCTTATGCAGGAGTGGCTCTAAGAGATGTTCCACAACTAGAACTCTCAATCAAAAGACTCCTATCAATATGACACAAAAACATGCATGGTGTGCATCCCCGCCAACATGGCACAAAAGGGATGTCAAAGCAAAACACATGCATGTCAACAACAAGAGTATCCCAACAACATATGACAAGGGATCTCAAAACATAACATGAAGAGTTATGACAGAAAGTACATCACATGGAAAGATTCCACATCAAATCAAGTAAGGAATCATGACAACATGTAATAAACAAGATCCCGCATCAACATCAATCATGGATCTGTACAACATAATGCAGAAAGAATAAGTACATGAACACATCATATACCTCACAACCAAGGGCCATCTGAAGAAGTGGATGTCTCACTGCTGAGCTGCTCAAACCATTGCTCTCAAGGCATCAATCTCATGAAGATGGCTACTCACACATGAATGTGGACATCTGCACTGGCACTTGGAAAGTGACTAGAGGAAGAAATGAAAGAATAAGAAATCTGAAGCCACCATCGAATTTGTGGCATCAAGTAGTGCTGAATCGATTGTCCAAAATCCAAATTCTGAGAAGTTGAGAATTCTAGGCTCAAGGAATCTTCTAAATTCCCCCGGGATTCCTCAAAGATTTTGTTCCATGGATGGACTGTAAATCTGCAGCTCAGATGGCGAATCTGATCTCGCCATTAAGATCCCTGCAGAAAACCATGAAAAACAAGTATAAACTTGACTATATTCTGAAATGTCAAAATTTTACCTCCTTGGGAAAATTTCATGGCTCATGGTTCTGCGCCCTATTTTTATTGAAATCATGGTTCCACATGCATTCTGGAACTGAATAAAAAATGCAAACCTCTGATGAAGAAACGAACAACACCATTGTGTTCGTGGCGATGAGAGGTGTAAAAACCATATAAAACTTGTCAAATTTTAACAAAGTGAAAATTCTGCCCTCCTACAAAATTCATGGTTCCTGCATTAAAATATTAATTAATCTGCTACCTTGAAATTCGTGCTGCATTCTTCCTCGAAATTCGTGCCTACATTCTCTCTCCTCCTCAAACTGTGTGCAGAGGTGAAAATATGAGTTTAAATAAAACTCATCAGCGGATTTCCCAACAAATAAGTCGTTGGCCTAATGGTAAATAATAGGAGTCGTTGAGGAGAGGTCGGGGGATCAAATCCCGCCTCTTCCATATATGAACCTTTTATAAACCATAAAACCCCGAAAACCCCGCACTGTTGCATTTATATCGGCAACTAGCAGTTGTAATGGGCGACTAAAATGGGTGTTGGCGCATATATCGGCCTGATTTCCACGACTTCGCCGATATCCATATCGGCGGTCAGACTTATATATATATATATATATATATATATATTTATATATATTTATAGAATATATATATATAATATATAATATATTATAATATAAATTCGGCGATGTTTACAATCAGCGATCAACACGACACTTATATATTCAACACGGTATAATTAAGGTGGGCGATATATGTTATGCGATATAATATATGTGTGTGTGTGTGTGGTGTGTATGTGTGTGTGTGTGTGTGTGTGTGTGTTGGGGAAGTTGTTGGAGGGTTTGACGGAGGTTTATGACCGTCGATCCAAAGATATATATATATATATATATATATATTACTTCATAATATGGTTGAGATTGCGATAAGGGCCGTTTAAAAGAGTTCTGCAGGGTTGCAGCTGTCGATCCCGAAACCATGTGTTTTGCTGTTTTAATGTGTTATATAGTTATTTTACTAACTATATTAAAACACATTTCATTGATGGTGATTTATTACCCATTTAAAAAATGATTTTTGTCCCTTAAGCCAATTTTAGGAGACAAATGAGAAAACGCCAAGTGTTAATGGTTGATGGGCTGCCAACCTATATGGTGAGTACACCAAAAGAATCTTTTTCAAGTAAGAAACTAGATGTGGCACACTAGATCTTTGGTTCATCAGTTTGCTTTCATGTTACCAAGGATGCAAGGAAAAATCTAGAACCAACAACTGAGTTGGGAATATTTGTGGGGTACACTGATACACCTCATAACTACTAGGTGTACCTTCCATATCACAATATGACAATGGTTCATAGAGATGTGAAGTTCGATGAAAGAGAAGGCCATGAGATGTTCCCTTGAGATGGAGCTTCAGTTGCAGGGAGAAGAGGAGAATTTAGTTCCAAAGGAAGAACCTTAAGATGATGTGGAGCAACTAGATGCAGAGGAGCAGAGAGTGGAAGCACCCACTCATGCAGAGACTTCCAGAGATGGAAGGAAGCACACCAGAGAGGTTGACAGATTGATGCATGATGCTAGAGAGAATATGAGAGCACCCACATCATAACGCAGGCAAAGGAGGTCACTAGATCGATACACTAGCTACATGTCTCTGATGAGCGAGAGTGTAGAGATTGAACCATCCTCATTCAAGGAAGTAGTGCAACAACCAGTATGGGTTGATGTCATAATAGAAAAGTATGACTCTATTATCAGAAACAATGTTTGGGACATGTTCCAATACCAACAAACAAGTGAGTGGTGAGTTCCAGATGGCTTTATAAGGTAAAGAAAGCAGCAGATGGGAGTGTGGAGAAACACAAGGCCAAATTTGTGGCCAGAGGGTTCTCTCAAGTGGAGGGAATTGATTACAAGGAGACCTTTGCTCCAGTAGCAAGGTACTCTTCAATTAGCTCTATTCTAGCACTTACAACACAGATGGGATGGAAGATACATTAGATGGATGTGAAGACAGCATTCCTCAATGATGTGATTGAGGAAGAGGTGCACATTGAGCAGCTGAAAGGATTTGAGACCTTTAACAGAGAGTCACATGTGTGCAGACTCAAGCAAGAGTTTTATGGATTGAAACAAGCACCCTGTGCTTGGTACATGAGGACTGACAACTATTTCACCAGGTTGTGCTTCACCAAAAGTGAAGCAGATGCGAACCTCTACCATATTGTGGTTGAATTTAAATTGTTGATTATAGTAGTATATGTCGATAATTTAATTCTAACAGGAGATAAGAAGCTAGTAAAATCTTGCAAATAAGATCTTGTAAGAGAATTCGAGATGAAGGACTTGAGGTTCATGCATTATTTCCTTGGTATGGAAGTATGGAAAGGAGATGAGGAATTGTTTGCCTCTCAGGGAAAGTATCCCAACGAGATACTGAAGAAGTTCCACATGGAGAGAAGAAAACCTATGGAGACTCCTCTAGCAGGAAATTGGAGGAAGGAAGATGTTACTTCAGGTGAAGTAGTGGAGGCTACTATTTACAGGCATCATGTGGGTTCACTTATGTATTTGGTGAACACATGACCAAACATATGTTTTGCAGTTAACCAACTTAGTCAAGCAATGGTTAAGCCAACCAATCTCTATGGGAATGCAGCTAAACATGTGTTAGTATAGATGAATAGAGGGAGTGAAGCTGCAAGGCTTCACAGATGTAGATTGGGCAGGGATTCCATCCAATAGGAAGAGCACATCAGTGGGAATCTTTAGTATTAGGCTAGCAACAGCTTCTTGGTACAACAAGAAGTAGAGATCAATTGCACTCAGTTCGAAAGAAGCAGAGTATATCGCTGCTAGTCGAGAAACTTGTGAGGCTATTTGGATGAGGAAGATCCTTGTTGGGTTATTTGATCAGCAGGTGGATCCCACAATGATTTATTGTGACAATCAGAATTGTATCGAACTCTCTGAGAATCTAGTTTTTCATGATCGGTCCAAGCATATCGACATCCAATATCACCATCTACGAGATTATGTGCAGAAGAGAATCATGTTGCTGGAGTACATTCCTACAGAGGAACAAGATGCAGATATTTTGACAAAGTCATCGTTAAGATGCAAATTCGAGTTTCATAGAGGCAGAATTGGGGTAACAAATAATCCCTTTCTTGTTGAGAGGGAGTGTTGAAAATGCAACAAGAAAATCCTAATTTAGTTTTTTCCTTGAATTAAATTAGGAATAAAATTGTAATTCTACATCACATGACAACTTGTATTAGTTAACTAAGTTAATTTGACTTAGTTGGTCAGTTAATTCAAGTTGAGGGTCTAACTTGAGTCATGTAGAGTGTCTCCTACATTATAGGATCCTGGTTGAGTTGATTTTGAGTTGTAATTAATTACTTCAGTTTATCTGAGTTAGAGTCAGTTAAACTAGTTCCAACTATTGGAGGAACTAGTGGGAGGTCTAGTAGTGTGGTGCTGCCTGCAGTGGTCAACCAGTTAATTGATGATTCACTCATAAATAACTCATGCATGTCAGATCTGAGAGTTTAACCAGTTGATATTGGAGTTCAAGGATAATGTACTACCAGTTGTATAATCATTTGAATTGTACAGGTGGTGCATGCAGTCAAAGGAAGGCCAATGAGGATTGCACAATTCCAATTGAGGAATTTCCCTAGTTAATAGGGGTTTAATTCCCAAGGAAACGACACAAGGAAATAAGAACTTGGGCAAGTCAGAAATTGGTTAAGTATTGGCCTAGTCTTGTCTAGGAAGTTGTAAGATAGATAAAGATAGTGCAGAGGCTGCTCGGGCTTGAGCTAAGCATTGTAATCTTCTCATATTTTCTGACTAATGCAATATATAGATAGCAGGGGTTTTTAGTTGTGGCTTTCCCCAAGAAATCATTGTGTAATGTGTTGATTGAATTATTTCTCTTGTATGCTTCGTGATTTCACGATCATTTAATTGTTTCTGGTGATGAATAGAGTAGATTCAAGTCTATTGTGTTAGTACATTACAATTATCATTTTGAATCTACAAGGAATTTCACATATTAAAGAATAATTCAATTGCACCTTTGAAACCTTCCACAAAAACCATAGAATCCATCTTACTTAGAACCACATGTTGCATAACGAAATACCATAAAACATGCAATTGTGTATAAAGTATTTTCGGCCATTTGAGGCTACTGTAAGGTTATCAAAAGAAAACCAATAAACTACCATAATAATAGAATTGCATTTACATTTCCCATCTGAAATAAATATAAAAAATATACAAATGAGCTAAAATACGTTGGGTCAACGTGACTTAAAGCATAATTAACCAAATACTCGGTGTTCCTTTCTGACATTTTGTCGAGCAGTTGGAAAACACTCTCAGAATCTTGCCCCTATGCGCAATATTGGCCCTCTAAGGCGAATATTAACCATCTTTCTTCAATTATGCCCTATAATTGACCCAATTTAATTCATTCTAAGCCTTTTCATGGCTCATGTAAATGAATTTTAATCCTTCTCACCACTATGAGATCCTAAAGATCCTAAAGATCGTGTCATAGGGGTTCACCTACCTTACATCCAAGGAACCACTGACAAGATTGCCAGGATTCTAAAGAAGCATAATGTTCCCGCAACCTTTAGACCTCTTAATACCATCCGTGGCTCCCTTAGGTCTGTGAAAGATCCTATCGATCCTAAAGACATGAAGGGTGTCTATGTCATTCCCTATCCCTATGGGACACCATATATTGGTGAGACCGGTCGCTCTATCAATCAAAGGATTAATGAACATTCGGCGGACTTAAGGCATGGAAGGGCCAAGTCCTTGGCCCTTGTAGAGCATGTCGAGAAGACTAAACATCATGTCTGTATTGAAGAGGCTCGCGTCATTGCAAAGGTTGCGCAATTTCACCATCGGAAGTTTAGAGAGGCCCTGGAGATTGAAAAAAGGCCTAAAAATCTTAATAGGGATGACGGCTGGAAGATTAGCAGTTGCTGGATCCCAGCCCTGTCTTCCTAGCCGCCTCATTCCTTCTTCTCTTTGGTTTCTGGTTCCTTTATCCTCCCTTTTCCGGTGGGTATCTATTTTTATGTGTCTCTTTTTCCCCCTTTCCTAGATAATGGAATTTTCCTTATGTTGGGGTATAGTGTAAGCTTTTTTTTTTTGTGCTAGCAATAGGAGCCTTTAGTTTCTATAGTATTATGTACTTCGATTTCTTTACATTATGATAGTAGTGTATAGTTTGATTAGTTGATCCTAGTTAAATAAATAAATAATTAAAATACGAATTAGAGTTTCTTCGATTTAATAAAGTACTAGATTGTTTTAAAAAAAAATTAAATAAGAACATTTACCATTTTGCTCTAATTAGTAACACTCATCCTAATAAAGTGGTAAATACTAATTAGCTGAAAAAAAAATTTGCATAGTAAGGAAAATATATATGAATAAGATTTAATAAGATTAAGGAATAGAAATTAAATAAATATATGGAATTAAGCTCTAGATTTAATGATAATAATGGGTATATAATAATGAGATTAACCATTAGATTCTTAGTAGTTAAATAAATTATAGTAATAATATTATTATTATATAAGGGTAATGGTAGATAAATATATTAATATTGTAATAATAATATTCACATTAATAGTGGAAATAAATAATATTATATTTATATTTATATTATTTATAATATTATAAATAATAATTTAGTTAAATGGGTGGATAAGAGAAATATTTACCATTTTAATTATATATATTTTCTCATCCTAATGGTAAACATTGATATTAGTAATAATATTAAGAATGATAAAAAAGTTTTTAAGGTAAGTACATGTTAAAGAATAAATAAATAGATTAATAAAATAAAAAAGTTTGAGTTTCAAAAAAGAATATTTACCATCTTAGTTTAATAAGTAATACCTATCCTAATAGAAGGGTAAATATTAATGATATATTAGGTAAATATG
Source organism: Pinus taeda (assembly GCA_000404065.3). NCBI lineage: Eukaryota > Viridiplantae > Streptophyta > Pinopsida > Pinales > Pinaceae > Pinus > Pinus taeda. The sequence continues at coordinate 38,028 of APFE030499242.1, read as the reverse complement.
ATAGAAAATGTGTTTGCATAGGTTAGTAAGGAATATATGTTAATAAATATATTGATAAAATAATAATTGAATTAAGTTCTAAAATTAAAAATAATAGGAATATTAACCATTAGATTTCTATTATTTAAATAGATAATATTTATTATTGGTATCATATAAGGGTAATGGTATTGTAATAATAATATTTACATTAATAAGCGGAGATATTTAATATTATGTATCACATTTATAATTATATTATATATAATATTATATAATATATCCTAATGGGAGATAATAGAAAATATTGATATTATTATTAATGATTTTTATGGTAAATATATATTAAAATAAATAAATATATTATTAAAATAGTAATTAAATTAGGTTCTTGATTTAGAAATAATATGTGATATTTACCATTCTAAATATTTAAATAAATATTGAATTTTATTAGTATTATATAAGGATAATGGAAAATAAATATATTAATATTAATAATCATATTTATAGTAATAAACATATTCATAATTATAATAATGAATAAATGGATAAATATAATAATTAAATAAATTTAGGTCCCTCCCCCTGGGCCTGGTCAAACCTAGCTGTTAGAGGTCTAGTTAACCGTTACCCTGTCAATTTAGCTGTTGGAATGGCCTGCTGCCCCTATTTATTGCATCGCTCAGATTGGATCTTCAACTTGTCGTGACGATGAACCACACTGGTTGGTTCAAAACGCGTCGACAAATGATTTTTTATGTGATTTTGCCGAAATTACTCCCTAAACAACACTATGACTTTCGTCAAACAATTGGTGGACAACTTGTATTCTGTAAAAACTTTCCTTTAAACCTGGCTCAATCAGACCCAATGTTGTAAATTGTGCTCTAATACCACTTTGTAATGCCCCTAATCTCCAGTTGGGTAACACTACGTACCCATAACCAAAATTCACCAATTAAAATAATCAGTATTTCAACGAAAGCACACATAATATGTGAATTCCATTAATGAGGCCTAGCTCACCGCTAGAGCCCATGTAATTCAACAACCTAGGTATTATCCTTAACTTGAACCCATTAAAATCATGTAATTGCCAATTATATTGCAACATAATACATATTGTGCTACCATTACTATTAATTATTGTATATTTTAAAGCATGGAAGATAAACCACATAACAACATGGAAAATTCATGTACACCATATCATATAAATATAAGTTTGAACCCTAATTGGGGTTTACAACAAAAACTGGCATATAATTATAAATACAACACAAAATTACAATGCACCATAGAGTAACAAATAGTTACATGCATACAGGTAGAATCCTAAACTGGGGTTTGCAACACAAATAATTAATTCACATACAACATAACATATCTATAAAAATAGTGAAATAAGTATCATGGTATAATAAACCCTAATTAGGGTTTCAAGCACAACATTACACATAAGCATAAATTAGCATAGCACAAAAGCACAAATACTTATATGAGTAAAATATCGAATGGCTATAGACTCTCCACGTTATGCCCTACCATAGACCACATGGTTCAAGAATTTCAACCATGAGTCACCCTTGAGTCGGGGCTACAATCTCCATGGGCAACAATAATCTAAAACTTCCATACATCCACAACCAAGGCGCCAACCCAACAATCGTGTTGCTCCAGGGCTCTAGGCACTCTCCAATCAAACTACCAAGGTGCCAACCCAACAACCATGTTGTTCTAGGGCTCTAGGTACCTTCTAGGAAAACTACCAAGGTGCTAACCCAATAACCATGCTACTCCAAGGTTCCAGGCAAACTACCAAGGTGCCAAACAGAGATCCCCTAGGCCAACTAATTGACACAACTCCCCATTGGTCTAGAACCAAATCTCAAGGTTCACTAGCTAGTTGCTCAAGACTGAAGTCCAAAACCGTCATCCTCCTCAGAGCAATGATCATCAGAATGATAATGAACAAATCACAATGATGGTGGTAAGTACATATATATACTTTCACACTGCATTGCTTCCTCTGCTAAGTGGCGCTCCTAAAGCCACATGGGCCCCAAGTGCCCTTTCTCACCGACATCTGTCACCAACACTCTATTGCCTCTCATTGTGGAATTGCATGCCCCCCCATACTCTTACCATCAAGTGAGCTCAACAACTAGTTTGTTTTTATTATTATTAAAATACATACAAATTACATTATATTTACAATTCGGGCCTTTCGACCACTTAACCAACACTGACACATATGCCTGGGCACACTGACCCCATAATATATATATCATATCTATATGGGCACGTAGGCCACATATCATAAACACCTAGGCACATAGGCCCACAACATACATCCAACTTACTAGCCTAATAACAAGTACATATATTTGCATCATAAACGGGCAGGGGTATTCCACTAAAGTTAGGCATAAACATTACACGTCTTCCTCATGCTAAGATGCATAGTGATGTACCTCAATTGTTTCCATATAATAATACAAATGAAGAAACCATTACATTTATTGTTAAAAGAGTGCTTTAATTTGGAAATAGAAAAATAAGAGTAAGGGATCCCTCTTCTTCTCCAAAATATTCAAATGAAGGGTAACTCAAATGCCAACCATAGTGATGGTTGGTAACCCCTCCATTAGGGGAATATATATTGTTCTGTTTGCTTGGGACTAATTAGACGCAACTCCAAGCCTCAATAAGAGTTCAACATGTCACTTATGGAGATTGAACTTTGGGGAGGATGATCCTAATCATTCCTCCCAACTATCCAATATAAACCCAATTAACAAGTGAAGAAAACTAACTTACCTTAATAAATGAAATAATTCTAAAAAAATTGTCTTTACTGAGATAGAGTAATCGCTCTAAGTTGAATGACAAAAATTTAATAACTACCAACACAAGTTCAGAGTTTAAAACAAGTGACAACAAATTATAAACCCAATACATGGTTATTTTCAAATATGCTCAATATATTAGAACCATCCTTGAAAATATTACTAAAAAAAAAAGAAACTCATTTTTGTAAGTACTTTTATAATTATAATTTTTTTTAATAAGAAATAGATATCTTCATAAATTATAGAATTTTGAATTTTGTATTTATTGTAAATTATTTAAACAAAATTATTTTCATAATTAAATTGAATACATCGTAGGGTCTGGAGTATGCCCTAAAACTACTTCTGCTTGGGTAAGAGCTTGTCTTCCTCAGACTTAAAGAAACCAGTTAACCACCCAAGACCCACTCTGACACGGACCATAGGGTCTGGAGTATGCCCTAAAACTGCTTCTGCTTGGCTAAGAGCTTGTCTTCCTCAGACGTAAAGAAACCAGTTAACCACCCAAGACCCACTCTGACACGGACCAGCGATAAATAATTATTCTCACTACTGATTTGACAGTTACAATAGGTTTTCCCACTTATATAAAAAATTAAATACAGTATTAAAACATTAATTCAAAATATTATAAGGAATTGGATATATAACTTAAAATAACTTTATTACAATAAATTTTCCCACTTATAAAAAAAAATTAAATACAGCATTAAAACATTAATTCAAAATATTATAAGTAATTGTATCATATAACTTAAAATAACTTTATAAAAAAAACACTTTACCATACATATAAACTATATAAAAATCACGTAACATTGAGATTTTAATGACTAAATTACTCATTAATAAGTTACTTGCTGATCACATTTGATTAAAAATAATTCAAAACTATGTAACAATTTTCCTAAAGTTGTTATAACAGACATCTAGATTCAGAATTCCAACCCTAACGAAATAAACTTTTTTGGCCAAAGCCGTTGCACCACCAGAATTATGATTTCTATGGTCGTTACACAGTGAATAGACCACCGAAGTTGTTAAAAACTGTGCATCTCATTGCCACGTCATCAAAATTACACGTGGCAGCCAACGTTCACAGATGTCCATCTAAGCTTCCCGACACACGGTATAAGGAGTCTGCTCGCAAGCCGTTGACTTCTGTTAACAGTGTCCGGCGAAAGGTAGGTGGTACATTCGGCGCCAGTACATTGTACGCCTATTTTTGGAAGGCGCCAGTACATCCCGCTTTTTTTGGAGCGTACAAAATACGATGAAGTCATACAGGATACAGGAAGGCGCAGGAATTGTGACTCGTGACTCGTGCAGAGCGCAGGAGGGCTGGTAGTAGAAGTAGGTAAGCGGTGAGTTATGGGAGGTAATGTACAGCTTTACCAGTTGTGCTTCACCATGAAACGCATTGAATGGTCGGGCCCAAATTCTAGGAGGGTTTGATAAAGCCGCTGGGATTATTTATTATCCTATTGAATCTTGATGAAGGTTTTGGCACTATGTATCAGGGTTCCGTGTTCCAGTTAACTATCTAATTATGTTGCTTGGCCCGGCATTTTAAACGATGGACAGTGCGTGCAAGAAACCAAGAAGGTTGCTCAACGAAGCAGCAGAACTGGTGAAGAAAAAGGCGAGAAAACTGTGATGAGTGGGGGGTGATTTTGGTGGAAAAGCAGCTTTGTCGGAGGCCAGAAATGGCCGGAACTTGATGGGAAAAGGAGAAAGGTGGATGATTTCTGCTGATTAGAATGAGGAAGGGAATTGGGACTGTGGAAATGTGAATTGGGTGCAGGGCATTTTGTATTAGAGAATTGAATGTTCGACGATTCCTGTAGCTTTGGGGAGAATCGGGTTGATGAACAAGGTTTTTAATACATCAAAATTATTTTAGTTATTGAGCATTTTCTGGGTGGTTGGGATTGAGCATTGCTGGATAATATTATTATTTAGGAGCATAATAAAGAGGAAGAATTGAGTAGATTTCTGATATGGGGGTCAGGGTGATGGCAAGGAGGACTAATTTGGCTGGTGAAGAGGCCAAGGCTGATTGTATGACAGTTGAGAATACTGATAAAATGGCTACAGCCAAATGGATGTGGAAGAAAGTGAAGCAAGAGTACCATTTGGTTCACTTTGATGCACTGCCAGATTACTTGAAGGACAACGAATATATTTTGAACTATTACAGGGCGGAGTGGCCATTGAAGCAGGCTCTGTGGAGCATTTTCTCATGGCACAACGAGACCCTTAACGTTTGGACGTGTGTATTTCTTCCCCTGTCCTAAGTTTGAAGCTTTCACAAATCGATTATGTTTGGTTTCTAATGTTTGTTTTTTAGTCCGGGCACCTTTGTTCTACTACTATTTATTTTGAACTCTTTCCCCAAATTCATCCTGCTTTTCCTTGTAGAAACTATCCTAGGGAGTCAACGCGCCTCTGTCTCACTGTTTGTTATTCACATTTCATTCACAAACATTTTCACCTAGCAAATATCTATATTCATTTTACAGCCAATGAACCATTATGTTTATATTAACAAGAGGGCCATTATCCATTTATCCATTATCCATGTGAATACCCATATGATATAAAAATTATGGTATCAAACATCCCCATGACATAAAAATTATGTTTATATTAACAGAAGAGCCATTATCCATCATCTATGTAAATACCCCATGACATAAAAATTATACTATCAAATATCCCCATGACATAAAAATTATTGTATGTTGAGAGTCAGGACTTTAATGCTATCACCAGTTCGGACATGGCAGGACAACCAGTGTGTGATAGTACACAAGATGAATGGAGATTCTCAATAGATGACAAATTACTGCTTTTTAACATAGTTACAGGACAATGCTGACACTTTTATTTCATACTGTTTGCCTTTTCTTTGTCCAATGTTTACTCTGTTTGTGTTTGGGATGTCATTGTCCCAAGTTTGGAGGATTTCATAATCCAGAGTTCGTGCTATTCTATCCGAGCAAAACACTTCCCACGAAGGAAGAGGGGAAACTGAAAAAAAACACCTCTCACAGAAGAGGAATGGGATGTTGAGCAAATCACTTTCCATTGAGGAGGGAGCAACCAAGTAAGCACAAATATTCATCCCACAACCAATTAATATTATGTTAAATATTCATCCCACACCTAATTAATATTATGTTAGTAGGATGGCTCTTACATTTGTGGACACCCTATTGGCATAATATGTTGGGAATTGGAACTTTTATGCTTTTGGGACCTGACCTTACAACCACTGCGGGATAGTAGATAAGAGGAGAGGAAGATTCTGAAGAGATGACAAATTACTACCTTTTGATGATAATTAGAGGGTGAGGCATTCATAGTTAGAGGATGAGGCATTCAGAATAAAGCTGAGCAAAACACCTTTCACAGAAGAGGAATGGCATGTTGAGCAAAACACCTTCCATCGAGGAGGGAACAACCGAGTAAGCACAAATATTCATCCCACAACCAATTAATATTGTGTTAGTAGGATGGTTATTACATCTGTGGACACCCTATTGACATAAAGATCACAATTTATTGGGAAATGGAATTTTTATGCTTTTGGGACCTGTCCTCACAACCAATGTGGGATAGTACATAAGAAGAGAGAAAGATTCTCAAGAGATGATAAATTACTACTTTTTTATGATAATTAGAGGATGAAGCATTCATAGTTAGAGGATGAGGCATCCAGAATAACATTCATATTGCAGACCATTTGTGTGTTCTTCTCCTAATGTTTACCCTGTTTGTTTGGGATGTCACGGTCCTATGTTTGGACTTAATTGCGGATCCATGTGTCTATCTGGACTGTTGGTACGTTCTGGTACCATGTGAGTCTTTCACTCCACTTGTTTGTACTTGGCAGCAGTTGATTATGATTAATTTCAGAGCCAATTTGTATGCTGACATGGAATTATTTGACAGTGCTGACATTGATTTCATGATGTCCTTTAATTGAACAATGTACATACATACTGCTGTATGTATGTACATTGTATGTGACTCAAAAAATGGAAAATTATGATTGTTCATATCTGTAGATCTGTTCGACAAACCAAGTGACCTATACATATGAAAAGATAATAACAAAGAAATCATATGGATGACTTAGCTTCAGTTGAAGTGTCCCCATCTGTCTCCAGGGAATGCAGCTCGCCAGGCGCTAAGAGGAGACCCTCCTTAGAGAGGCTAACGGCCTCCTCGTTCAGCAGTCTGAAGACATGAATTACAGTGAACCTGGTGAAAATGGAGGTGATTTCCTTCAAGTGATTTGCTGTAGCCAGTAAGTTGATATTATACATTTTCTAGGAACCTTGCATCCATTTCACTGCCAAGGAAAAATCTCCAAAGAACTGAAATTTTCTTATCCCTCTATCAAATGATTTTCTCAGTAGAAGAGTTTTTAATGCCCACAGCTCTGCAAGATTGTTAGTCGCCCTTCCTGAGTTCGCTTTGAAAGAAATATAGTGAGGTTCAGAGAAATAGAGAATACCAGCTACACCATAGGGTTTATCTGGTCCTTGACAGATCCCGTCAAAAAACCCCAGCAAAAGATCTTAACCTCTTGTATTGCCCCATTATGCCTTGGGGGTTTGGGACTTGGTTGCTCTTTATAGAAATTGAAAAGTGCAATAACTTGAGCAACTACCTGGAAGGTAGTTATCTGAGTGCCATCAAAGATCCTTCTATTACGAGCTAACCAAAGCCAGTCCATGTCTCTGTCTGGACTATTGGTCCATTCTGGTACTATTGTCATCTTGCTTTCCATTTGTTTGTACTTGGAAATGGGCTGATATTTATTAAATTCAGAACCAGTTAGCATGCTAACACAGAGTTCATGCTATACTAGCCAACCAAAACACCTCCAACTAACAAGGGGGAAGCCAAGCAAAACACCTCCCATGAAGGAGGGTGGGGAAGCTGAGCAAGCACCCATATTCATCTCACAACAACCAACCATTATGTTAGTAGGAGAACTATTACATCTGTGGACATTCCATTGGCAAAAGGATCATGGTCAGTTGGGAGTCGGGACTTTTATCTGGCCAGGACCAGACCTCACAACTAATGTGGAATAGTACACAATAGGATAGGAGATGATAAATTACTACTTTTTGTTGATAGTTTTTCTTTTTTTCTTTCCTTTTTTTCCAGAGAAAAAAAACCGTAATTTTTATTTGGAGGATAAAAATTACATTTTGTAGACACACCAGGTGTGTATACGAATTCTAAATGAAACATGTCTGAAACAAAAAGAAACGAAGAGCAGAAAGGGTTTGGCGAAAGACTATGAACCACATACACTATGGCCATGAGATTCAGATTACATATACAATGGAAGTGGGCAATGAAAACTAACAAGTTCCATATTAGTCCGACTTTTTACCCCTCCTTTTATGAACCTTGTGCCATCTGTAGCTGGTTCGATAGGAACCAATGCCAAAGCTCTATCTGCATATGACTTTTTGTTGATAGTTATAGGCCAATGCATTCATAATAATGTTCATATTGCATACAATGTACCTTTTCTTTTGGTACTGTTTACCCTGTTTGTGTTTTGGTATGTCATGGTCTGGCAGACTGTCACTGCTGTAATCTTTCCCTCCATTTGTTTGTACTTGGCGATGGGTTGATTATTATTAATTTTAGAACTGATTAAGCTAACATAGAGTTCATGCTGTTCTTTAATTGAACAATGTACATACCTACCATAGCTGTGCTATCAGAAACATGACCAGGGACATGTTTCTTGTTCCATTCCCATTCCCATCTTGACATTGCATTAGTACATTGTGGATCTATTTTATATGTGCATAATATATAAGGATCCCTCCCTAAAACATATAGCGACGTTTCTTGTTATGTTTCGGATTTCTTGTTTCTTATAACATAGGTTCTGTAGTGTCATAGGAGCTATGCAAGTATCGAAATACTCATCTATTAAACTCAGCTTACCGCGGAAATGAGCGGAGTTACTTGCTGAGTCAAAAATCGCAAGTTTCATAGACTTGGCATGTACATGGCTAACATAGAAGAACTTGGGGAATCCATCCCTAAAACTTGGCCAGCCAGCAATGATAAAGAAAATAACAAAAGGAGACTATCTTTCTATGGACATTTATTTGTTTCCATCATTCATGCCATGTTCCATCATCCATAGAGTTTGGAGTCTGCACATGAAAGTTTTGTAAATTAGACGATTTGAAGTGTATGTAAAATTACATATCTGCCTAAATAGCACCGACAGTGGACATCTCTACATAGTATAAAATGGGCATCTCATGAAAATCTCATTTTTATTCAAATGTTGAGTAATTTCTATGTTAATTTGCAGAGATATATTGTGAATATTTTCCAAGTATGGGTGAGCCTCTTGCTCTTCGGCTTTCCCGAGATGTTCCCGAGTCCAAACCCTGGGATTCTGATACACACTGGTAGTTTTGGATGCCCTTTGTTTAGTTTGTCAAGTGGATTTACAAAACTGGGACTTCCTTTTCTTTAATTTGCTGATACCAATACCCCATCCGGACCTTCCCTGCTAACAATTGTTTGACTATATCAAGGGTGTTAGATTATGCCATTGACCATCTGTAACTGACAGCACCAAGAAATATGCAATAGCATTTGGTCCCATAGGACTTTGAATTTTGTTTGTAAGATAAATTGAAGTCAAATTAAAAGCCTTTTAAAATTCTAATTCTAATATTAAAGTTAATTCCATCGTTTTTAATTGATGGTTATTTCAAGGTGGTGATTGTTAATTATGGATAATCTCTAGTCATAATACAATCAGGCTCATAACTGAAGTTACAGTATTGAAAGAATCTGCTCTGGAATAGACAGTTTTGGCTGTCAGATACAGATTACAAGTCAACTTGATGATAAAAGGCCATTGGTAATGGATTTTCCTCTCATCATTGCTATGATTATGGGCAGGCTGTGTCGGAACCCAATGTAGAGGGGGATGAATTAGAAGCCTAGTGCTAGATTAAACAGGCCAAGCTGTGCTATGTTGATCCTTAAAGATTAGCAATTCAGATGTTTGATGTAGGATATAAGGGTAATAGGTCAAGGTTTTCTTTCATCATTAACCCATACGGTAGTATGGTTGGGTTCAATTGGATGGTTTAGCTGGAAGTGCCAAACTTGAATCCAAATTAAGTTGGGTAGAATCAGATGCCTAGTAATAGAGTAGATCCTTAACAAAAGGATTTTACATCTCAACATTGACATGGCATATTCTTTGATCCCAAGTATTAAAAAAAATGCACTGGTGTCATATTTCTCTTCATTGTGAAGTATGGATAGTCAATGTGAACAACAGATGCCATAATCAACAACAGCTAGTCTTGAGTCAAGATACAGGTTTTACAGAATTGATAAAGTTGAATTTGTCAGTAAAGTAGAACAGTCATCAAGGGTTATGTTGACTATCAAATAGTGAAAAGTTAATTTTTGTTTCATATGTGGAAGTGCATAGTTTCAGATTTCCGACTATCATTTTCTAGTTTCTTATAAATATTTATAGAATGTTCAGATGGTCTTGAATTCAAGACCAGCTTGAATAAAGCTTTTGAATTAGAAGCAAGAGTACAGCCTCCACAAAGGGCTTCATCTTATCATGATGAGGCTAACAACCCCAGATTTAGCATTACAGAGGAACCTTTAGTGCCATTCAAGTCAGTGGCCTTCAGCTTAGAAACCATAAGTGGGGGTATCTATTTGGGCAAAGTCACCTAGGACATGCACCTGGCCCCAGCTGCTGTTGGGTGCACTGCTTACATTCAAAACCATGGGGCATATCACTTGGTAGAACTTGAGCCCTCTTGGGGTCTATATTAGCTATCCACTTTTGTCAGCCCAGCAAGCCATCATTGACACAACTGTCTTTTTTAATCTATGAAACACTTACAAGTGAACTTCTAGCACATTTCGAGGCTTTGTAGTAGAGTACGGCCCTGCTAAATGTATGTGTGGTGTGTAAAAACTGCACTGAATAAAATTTGTTATGTCAAAGTCGAGGCTGCAGGCCACTACTATAAGGTGTTTCTGTATAGTCAATATCACATTTTCCTGAATCTGACTGCAAATTGAAAGGAGATGAAAAACAGTACAAAAGTAGAACGCTACACTCAGGTAATTGTCAGGAAATGCTTCAGTTTGTAGTATAAAAAATAGTGTTTAGTCACAGGACAATATATTCTTTGCATCAAAAACTTACCTACTTGTCCCTACTGCATCGATTTCCTTAGTTAATTTTTTAATGTCAGTCTTATTGACTCAAAATTCCTACTGTGCTTTTGGTAACTAGGCATTCAGATAGGACCAGTCGTTTGCCTTTGGTGGCATGAAGCAGATGGAGTGGCTTTTACAAAACCACAGTCATTCAGAACTACGGATAGTTCCAGTTAGCAGCAGTTGCTATTGTCAGTCACTTTGGGGATGAAATTAGAAGGCTTTAAGATGAGCTCTTATATTTTTTCTATTTGCATTTGATTGTGAGAGAAGCACCTTGTAGACGAAGGTATATCAAAGCAATTGAACATCAAATCCAAAGCTTAGATAACTGTAATGTAATCCTGTCTATCAGTACCCAAAACTCGTAGTTCACTAATGATAGCTCTAAAAGGGGATACATATAACTTATAGAAAATAGATGCATTTCTCTTAAATTTCTGGTTTAATAATATGGTGGTTTCCACTGTTTTCTTTTGGTGAAATGAAATGTGCCAAACATCAAGTTGTCATTTGCGTTACAGTTATCGATAAGTACCAAATTTCAAACCAGAGTGGCCATTAGTTGACTTTCATACTCTGCTGGACTATCGAGTCATTATCTTACTTTCATATCTATGCTGGATTACTGAGCTTTCAGTGAGTACTTACAGTTGAAATGTTGCACTTGCCTTTAGGCTCTCTTTTGAATCTCACAAAAACAGCATATATGTGTCATGTACTTCCTTGGTCCTGGACATTTCACTACATGAATAACTTTATCGTCAACTGGTTTCTAATAATAATCCTTTTGTGCACAATATAGGCACAGTGAACACAACGCTGAGTCCAACAACAGAGTTGGCATTTATCTGAACTTGTGAAATAGCTGACATTGGGAAAACACAATTGAGGGAAATTTTTGAACTTCAAAAATAGAATTAATTTCAACTTTTGAAGTGCACTTTTTTAGTGTAATATTGTTTTTATATGTTAGTGTTTTCCCAGTGTAATGTGTAAATGTAAACTGGTCTACAGTGCTAGTAGCAATGTCGTGTAATTCAAAAGAGGCATCTCTGCTATTAGTCTATTTTTTTTTAAATGATCCATGTTGTTTATACTGTTTGTTGGTTGATAGTACTAGAATCTGAAATGATAGAGAATACACACAATATAGTAGATGTATTAACTTATCAAGTAATAGACATGCCAAAGCAGTAGATTCATATAAATCCTTGGATTGACTTTCAGGCCCTTATTTTGTGTGTCAGTGTGTTTGCCAGTTCAATATGAAAACGTTAAACTGTCTTACCATAGTAGGAGCGGTGTGATTTAATCTAAAAGGCATCTCTGCTGTCAATCAATTTATTAAAATGATCCACAGTTTATATTGTTAAGTTTTAACTGTCTATTGGCTCATAATACTAGAACAATATACTTTAGTACTTATGTCAGTAATTAATACAGCACAACACTTATGTGTATAGAGCCTTTGATGGGTTTTCAGGCACTTATCCACATAGCAGTAAGTGACATAAATCGTTATGTCAATTTTCGAGCCCTTATCCATATAATATATAGCGATAGAAATCCGTGTGAGTTTCCCGGCCCTCCATTCAATAAATGTAAATCCCTAGACTGATTGCAGAAAATTCAGAAAACAATACTTAATGGACACCTATAATACTTAATACATGTAGGGCACTTTTGTGTATCATATAGCTGATCTTTGGACCTTAGGGATCCTGCAGTGGTTATGGGGTACAAGCTCTTTATGCCCTGTGGTCCGCAGGGAACAATCTGTGCAAGATCACAGAGCTCATTCCATGTGCATTGTTTGGTACCTTGAAGTTGAAATATCTGTTGAGCACCCTTTTCAATATTTTAGTGTTTGTATGTATGCATGTTTATAATATATATGTATGTATACAATTAGACAGGCGCCCTTGTTAGTCTATTTTGTAAACATTATGTTTCCTGTTTCCTGTTTCCTTTGCTTGCAGGCATTTGGCAGGGTTCCTCCTTTTCTTAGCTTTGACCATTTCAAGTGCATTGGAGTTAATGGGAATTGCAGAATTTTCTTCGCTTTTCCCCAGGTTTATCTTTTACTATAAATTTTCTCATCCATTTTTGAGAAGGTCCTAATACGACATTGATTCCTTGTGATTTAGCTTTCCAATGTGCTATAATTATAATTGAGTCATTGAATGTTCCTTCTTCCAGTTCCTTGCAGGAAACTTTACAGGGAGCCAGTGCCTCAGAGCACTATACGCTGATGGTAAGTCACTTCATCCATAGATGATGAACTCAACAAAGAATTCAACAATTAGTAATTTCTTGTAAGCTTAGTCTAACCTGATCATCAACGGCTAGATTGTGATAATAAAAAATTTGTAGGTGGCTGATGTTGACCTCCCAAGCCACAGTGAGAACATGGGGTGCTTAATAAGCTTGGAGTTATGTTTGAGAACTGAGCCCGGCCAGATCAAAGTCAAAATTTAATAACTTCCCTTTGGGTTGAATAGATTTTCACCTTTTAGCATCTAGATATAGGTCATGTGGTTAGATATTAGTACTTTTCCTCTTAAAGTATGACACCCTTCAAGAATTTTAATTACATATTCATGTCTGAGTAATGTCTCACGTTTGCAGGGTCTTGTGAAGCATGATATTCAAAAGATGATGCAACCCAATTTGCCCAAGCGAGCAACTAGATGGCCATTTTTTGTGTTTCTAGGAGGCTCAATGTTTTGCCTCTTTACAAGCAGCTTTAGCCATCTACTCTGCTGCCACTCTAAGCGACTCAACTTATTCCTCTGGCGACTTGATTATACTGGTATTTCTGTCATGATTGCAACATCATTCTTTCCCCCTATATACTATGTGTTTCAGTGCACTCCAATATGGCAATTTATATACTTAACAAGCATAACCACCATGGGAGTTTTCACGGTCCTAGTGTTAATGATTCCTTCTTTCTCAAGTGCAAAGTTCCGGTCCTTTCGAGCATTGCTTTTCCTGGCCATGGGATTTTCAGGTGTAATTCCTGCTATTCATGCAATCGCCTTAAATTGGCATGAGCCTCATTGCTTTGTTACCATGGCCTATGAGCTTGCTATGGCATTTTTCTATGCTTTGGGGACTTTCTTTTATGTCAGTAGGATACCGGAGAGATGGAAACCAGGGTGGTTCGATATTGCAGGGCACAGCCATCAGATTTTCCATTTATTTGTAATCGCAGGGGCATTGGCTCATTATGGTGCTACTATAGTATTCTTGGAGTGGCGTGATAGAAAGAGTTGTGATATGCTTGGATAACATCTTAGGATATCTGAGATGTATAACAACCTGTTGTAGCTAGGGATTGGAATCAGTGTGGTGATAAGAATGTTTGTGCTGTAACCAGATCAACTGCACATCATTACATGTTCATGTTATGTCCATGGACAATGAGAAGATGCTACCAGTGTATGGAGCATTCATTGTTTTGCAACGTGAAATCACGGTCTAGTTACATCATAATATTTGTTAGTAGTGATTGGAATCAATGTGGTTATCAGAATGTTTGCGCTGTAACCTGATCAACTGCTCTTCTTTCCATGTTCATGTTACATCCATGAATAATGGGAAGATTCTGTAACCAGATCAACTGCTCATCTTTCCAAGTTCATGTTACAGCCATGGATAATGGGAAGATGCTGTCAGTGCATGGAGCATTCATTATTTCACAATATGAAATCATATTAGATCATAATATCTGTTTTGTTTCACAAATTTCTACTTTTTAGCCTCTTATTTTGCAGTCTTGCATGAATCTAAGTCTCATTGCTACCATCCATTCATACTTCGTGTTACATCCACTGATGGTGAAAGGTGCTATAACTGCATGGAGATTTCATTTTTTCTTCACAATGTGTAATCATTGTATTGTGAGGTCATAATACCTATGGTTCATAAATTTTGATCTATTATTTTGCAATCTTGTATGTAATTAATGTAAGGACTCTGGACACCACATATCTCCACAATGGTATGATATTGTCCACTTTGGGCCTAAGCCCTCATGGATTTGTTTTTGGGCTTTACCCCAAAAGGCCTCATACCAATGGAGATATTTGTCCATCCCTATAACCCATGATCCTCTCCACTTCTAGTCAATATGGGACTTTGGTCGTATACCCAACAATCCTCCCCTCGAACAAAGGACCATCGAGCCTCCCCTCAAACGATTATCCATCCGTCCACTCTCTACCAACTAGGATTCTCCGCTCCAATGCGTTGGAAGCACACGCCTTACATGAAGCACCACCTGCCTCGAGAGCTTGCTCTCTCCTAGGTCAACTCCTATTCACCGTGTTGGGACTAGGACACATCCATGAAGAATCCGGAGCACACCGCCTGTCTAACCGAGCTCATCCACGGATCCCATCGTGATACCACCTTCGTTCGGCATTCCGAGGATTTATCCACTTGGCTAACTTCGGAACTTGGCTCTGATACCACTTGTAAGGACTCTGGACACCACATATCTCCACAATGGTATGAAATTGTCCACTTTGGGCCTAAGCCCTCATGGATTTGTTTTTGGGCTTTACCCCAAAAGGCCTCATACCAACGGAGATATTTGTCCATCCCTATATATCCATGATCCTCCCCACTTTTAGTCAATGTGGGACTTTGGTCGTATACCCAACAATTAAGCTTCATTGCTCTGACCATCCATTTAATCTAATAAGCTTTTCTACCTCTTCTGGGTATGTAGTGTTAACTAGTATGACTTACCAACCTTTACACATTTTGTAATAAAATAAATTATTGCATTTTGTAATAAAATAAATTATTGCATGTAGACAAACCATTAAAGCTAAGTGGAGAAAGATTGAATGTGTCCATGTTCATGCGTAACCTTAAAAAAGTGTGATGAAAATAACCTTAAATGTATTAAATATAAAGATAAAATAAGTTATTGCGTCTAGACAAACCATTACATCTAAGTGGAGGAAGATTGATGTGGCCGCCTTAAAAAGGGTTAATGAAAATAATTTTAAATGTCTTAATTATTGATATTTTTTTTAATCAGAGTTAAAATAAATCCATTTTAATGTGCATGTTACTGGTCTTGCTCCACCAAAACTAATGAAGTGCATTTAAAATCCAGAACGATAAGGATATTACCATGTAGATAGTACATAAAGTATGATAAATGTCACTGGTCTTGGTCCACCAAAAGTGTAATGATGTAGACATTACATAAAGTATGATAAATGTCACTGGTCTTGGTCCACCAAAAGTGTAATGATGTAGACATTACATAAAGTATGATAAATGTCACTGGTCTTGCTCCACCAAGTACATAAAGTATGATAAATGTCACTGGTCTTGCTCCACCAAGAATGACAAGGAATGCATTTAAAATCCAGAATGACAAGGATATTACCATGTGGCCAATACATGAAGTGTGATAAAATGCATTTAAAATCCAGAATGACAAGAATATTACCATGTGGACCAAGAACGACAAGGAATGCATTTAAAATCCAGAATGACAAGGATATTACCATGTCGCCAATACATGAAGTGTGATGAAATGCATTTAAAATCCAGAATGACAAGAATATTACCATGTGGACAATACATGAAGTGTGATAGAAGATATATATTATCTAGATAACTGCATCATCACATATATTAATTTTTAAAAATATTTTATTTAATATCTTATATAAAAATACATGTTATTCAAATAAAAATATATTATATATTTTTTTAATAAATAATTTTATTATTATAAATTAAAATATTAATAAATATTGAATTCATATAGTATTAGAATATTTATTTATATGATACATCTCATTATGTCAAAATTTAAGGAAAAAATTAACAAAGATTAATTGAATTATAATTTTTATTTAAATTATTATTGTTATAAATTATAAATATTTTTTTTTAGAATAAGGCTTTCAAATTTAAGGAAAAAATTCATAAAGATTAATTGAATTACAATTTATTTTAAAATAATTATTGTTATTTTTTTTTTCTCAGTAAAAACTAAATCTATTAGGAGAACGTATGGTACAAAGCAATGTTACAAACAGGAAAAGCAAGAATAAAGGCAGCCGGAAAGGATTGGTAGTCCACCTCGGCTCCTAAGAGAGAAAGAGTAGAGATCAGAGCTGAGCAAGAAGAAACAAGAAGAACAAAAGAGCAAGATCTGAACCAAGGATTCTACCCAACATGTGCAGAATCCACTGTTTTACATTTTTTCCCTTTTTTTTTACCAACTTTGACCCACTTGGGAGGGCTTTGCTGAGCTGGTATGATTTGCAAACTGAGATGAGCTGATGGAGAGGTCTCCTTGTCTGAGTCCGAGGTGGAGGATTCATGGATCCTTTTCTGAGAGGCTGGTATGACAGCCGAATCCACAGGACCTGCCGGGGACGGATCCAGTTCCGATGCAGCGGCCACACCTTCCTTGATCTCTTCCTCTTCATCAAAGCTGAAATCGTCCATGGGTGGAGGATCATGAGACATCCAGCTTTTGGACTTCTGCTTTGTGTTGGCTTTCTTCTTTTGGGCTGGCATCGTGGGGCATGAGCTCTGAAGGTGACCTGTATGATGGCAGTTGCGGCAACGAAACGTTGTATTCTCGTAATCCAAACATTGGGTCCAATGAAAATCTCCAATTTTGAGATTGATCTGGTCTGGGAGTCCTTTGCTTATGTCTATTTCTGCACAAATCCTGGCAAAAGTATATAAGCGCTTTTCCCCTCTAGAGGTGTCTGTGTCTAAGAGGCGGCCTAGAGAGTTGCCAATCCCTTGGAATACTGCAAAGTGCCAAAGATTCGTTGGGAGGTTTGGAAATCTGACCCAGATGGGGAGTTTGGTGATGACTGTTGTAGAGGGATCGAAATCTGGGAACCAAGGCGTGAGGAATAAGCCAACTGCTCCCCAGAACCATGGGCCACCAGTTAAGGCTTTTTGATAATCCTCATCAAAGGCAAACACTACGATGAAAAATCCCTTTGAACATAGAAGAACCTTGCAGTTGTTGGTCCAGTTAGAGTGGAGCCATTGGTAGAGGTCTGCTGTGCGTGGCCATAGCCCATTAAACCTGCAGATAATGTTATATTCCACATATTGCTGGGTTTGCTCATCCAACGAGGGATGCATTATTTCTATGGAGGGGGTTTCCTCCATCTTGTCCACCAAAAAAGGCTTGGGAGCGTGAGCAGGTTGAGCTGTTCCCTTAGGCAGCTTCGTGTGGACAACGTCCTTGTAAGAAAACGCCTCAGCTGAGGATGATTGTCCTGTCGTGCCCCCTCTTAGACGAAGGGTAAGAGCAATGGAGGAATTTCTCTTTATGCTGTAAAACGACAGGGGGTAAAGGTCCTCGAGTTGTTTACCTTCGTGGAGAAGTCGCTGTGCTGCAGAGGGGATCCCCAGCTTGATTTCTAGCGCCTGTTTGAGGTTTTGCACTGGATCCGACGCTCTCACCCATTGAAGCAGGGTTTTGCCAGAAATAAGCTTGATCAAGATCTGGAATGAGGCAGAGTGACCCGGGTTCTGCTTGCCTCTGCAGATCTGAGACAATAGGCTGCTGGAGCTATGCAGGGTCTTCCTTTCCTGCATTTGCCGCAGGGGAAAGAGATGAGGGGAGGCGCCCGTTATGCACACAGTGGATGCCTCGTAGCTGGTTGGTTTCTCATTTGCAGCAACGCCATGAATGCGTTCCATTTTTTCTCCCTGTTCAAATCCAGCCGTCATTACCATCCAGGAGATAACATTTCGCTGGCGCATTTTCCCAAACACATTGTATGCATTCCTTATGCTACCAAATTTTCCATATATGACTATATGGGCATTTTCTGCAAAGACATCGGCCTGAAAAAGCCCACTCTTAGTGGCCTGTGCATGGATCTCCATGCCCCTGGTAAGCTGCATTTGCCGAAAAAGTTCCAGTGCCTCTCCACCATGTCCATTTTGCACATATCTTGAAATCATTGCTGTCCAAGAGAACACAGTTCTCTGGGGAGTTGTCTGAAAGAGATCCAGGGCTTCACCAACACACCCATTCTGTAAATTTCCTGCAATCAAAGTCGTCCAGGAGACTACGTCTGGTTGAGGTATTTTGTCAAACGCATAGCGTGCATTCTCAAAGCGCCCATTTTTTGTGTAGATATCCACGAGGGTAAACCCCAGGATGACGTTTTGTTCAAATCCACGGATAACTATTTGTCCAGGGATCTCCTCCACAGTGGCCGGATCCGAGCACGCTGGTAGAATGCTGCCAAAGGTGAAATCGTTGGGTTGGAGACCGAATCGATTCATTTGGCAAAAAAGTTCTATGGCCCGGAAACCCTCAGGCGATGAAGTCTGGTAAGGAGACCACCATACTGCAGCGGCGGGTAGCTCCCAGATCCGTTGAGGTAAATCCCTGGTACCGCCAATCGAAGAGGAAGCCATAACGCTAATAAAGTTATAAGAAAGGTCGTCTCAAATAATTATTGTTATTAACTATGTTGATAAATATGTTTATTTTAGAATACTAGCTTTATTTAAAATAATTATTGTTATTAATTATAAATATTTTTATTTTAGAATAAAGCTTTCAAAATTTTAATTTAATATATCAATAATTATTGGATGTATGGTAGAATTTAACTTGCACAAAATAATTTTAGAATATTTAATAATATATTTTTTTCTAGGAATAAAATTATTAATTAAGTTGATAGACATATATTTTGGTTGGATGGTAGAAATTTTAATCTCCATAAAATATTCTAAAATATTTAGTATTATATAATTTTTCCAAGAATAAACTTTTGGGCAACAAAGTTACTCTGTGGAGGATAACAACTATCATGCCAAAATAAACTCAATTACCAAAAGATTAGCATATACAAATCAAAGTTTGAGATTTATTTCCAAAGTAGTTATGATATTTTTATTCTTTTAATTAAATTGATAAATAAAAGGATGACATGAACAAGTGTCGTATGAAGTGACTAATGGTTTTTTGGGCATGTGGTATTGATAAGTCATGGTATTTGTCCACTATATTGTAAGGAAGCCTATTTACAAAAAATGAATCTCCATGGTAAAATTGGGATAAATCTCCATGGTTAAGAATCTTGCTCCATATTTTTTTAAATGTATATATGTTTAACTTAAAATAATAATAATAGTAATGTTCATATATATATATATATATATATATATATATATATGTATATAGTTACATATTACTAATTTTAGAAATTAATAATATTAAAGCTATTTCTATGATTTTTTTAATTTTAGCAACATGATATATATCATGGAGTAAGTGTTTTGATGTTTATTAATGTTAGTCATTTAATTTATATGGTTAGGTTAGTTATAAAAAAAATTAACATGAGTTAAACATACATATCTTTAAAAAAATATGTAATAAAATTCTTAATCATGGAAATTTAGTCTCAGTCTACAATGGAGATTTTTAACTTGTAAATATGTTTTGTTACAATATCATAGACCAATACCATGGTTTATCAATACCAAATATCCAAAAAAACCATAACTTATTTCATATAACACTTGTTCATATGACCTATAAAGGACATAACTACTTTTGAGATAAATATCAAACTTCGATTTATGACTACTATTGAGAATATTCTAAAATATTTTGTAGACGTTAAATCCATACCATCCACTTAATAGGTATTGATAATTAAATTAAAATTTTAAAATCCCTATTTCAAAATAAAGATGTCTATCCACATAAGCAATAAAATATTATAATAATAAACATAGATATCAAATTTATGTAAGTATAAATGGATAATTAGTTCATATTTTGGTGACCTTTATATAAAGAGCATCTTAATGGGTTTGTTTACAAATATTGACACTTTATAAAAGCGTAATCTAACTTATAGACGAAATCCATTTATGCATTAAAAAAAGTATTTTAAACAACAACAAAAATCACAATCTTGCTTGAGATTGTAATGTTGGATTCTGGTAAAAAAATCATTTCGCTATAAGTTAGACTACTCCCTTTATAAATATGAATACCCACCCTACCCCTACCATGGACATGGGTAAATCAGATTAGGAACCAATAACCTTTACATAAAGAGTGCTTTAACAATACATTATCAATCATTAGTCTATACCCAGGGGTAAAAATATTGTTACTTTATGAATAGGAATATATGAAAAAGGGAATTTAAAATACTAAATTTATACAAATGTAAATATTATAAATGTAATATTTACTTTATAAATATAAAATATATTTATAAAAAGATATATCAAATTTCAACAAATATAAAGTAAATGGTTGGTTAAATACTAATTGACATCAATCCACGATAAGCATCAAAACACTTCATGATATATCTCATATTTATAACAAATTATTTTGGATAAATCACATCTATGTTTTGCAGAACAACAAGAAAAAAAACCAATCCAATAATGCAAAAATACACGATTAATTCCAATAAAAATTAATAATAAATCAAAACAACATCTACTAAATAATTAAATAAGAAATTTAATAAATAATAAACATAAATATATAGAATAAATAATAATAATAATAAATAACTCATTATATTATTTTTATATATTATATATAAAATAATTAATAAATATAAAAAAAAAAACCGAATAAAATTATGAAAAAATAGAATCCAAGCAAAATATGAAAGCAAGGAATGTAATAAAGAATAAATAAATATTGAGTGAACCATAATCTGCATGCTCATGCTTCGCACTTGTGGAGCATCCTCCTCAAATATTTTCGCATTGCGGCTCCTCCAAATACCCCATATATAATATAAAAGGGGAGCACCATATGCTCTTTCCGCTTAGCAAACCATTGTGAGAGATATTTGTATATTGACGTTCTATCCACGGACCACGACCACTTGGAGATATAGGCAACTTGTAAGCTTGTTCCAAATAGCTACCGCAAAAGGGCATGTAACGAACAGATTAATTTATATATATATAGTTAATAATTAATTATTTTTATAGAGAAAGATTAGGTTTTTTTTGTTTTTTTTCCTGAGAAAAAGTCGTAATTTCCATTAAGTTAAGAAATTACATTTTGCAGATGCCGAAGCATATTCGTATGCAGGCATATTGCCTGTCGAGTTCATAATAAACATGAATGGAATATGGCCAAAATATCTCCACGCAGGGAGCATAACAAAATTCTCTGGCAAGTGATCAAAAAATGTATCTGTGCTCTTCGCAGAGAGCGTTATATCTGCTGTACTTTTATAAAAAAACAGTGACTATATGCATGCTATGTACAATAAAACAAAAAACTGTAAATATGGGCACTAAAGCCCCTCGTTTATCTATTCATCAAAAGGACGATGATAATATTGGTAATAGGTGCCGTCGATTTCCTCCTGTATTGACCAGTCTTCACCTACTCTGTGCGCAGCCTCTTTGCAGAGCTGATCTGCAACGGTGTTGTGCTCCCTGTATATGTGCCGGTAGACAAAAGATTCAAAGAAAGAAGTCAATCTCTTTGCTTCATCAAGAATGTGTCTCAACGTATAAGAATGACAATGAGATGCATTGTTCAACCAATTGCAAATTAATTTGGAGTCACCAAATAGTTGAAGGTGTCTGCAGTGTTTTTGAATAGCAAAATGTATGATATGTTTGGCTGTGCAGAGTTCAACGTAATTGTTGGTGCCTCTACCAAGATTGATTTTTATTTTGTAACAGTGCTGATCGCTTAAGTGTAGGATAGCACCACCCCCGCAGCCATTTTCTTGTGCTGAGCCATCGAAAAATGCCCAAGGTATAGATTTGTCAATGGGAACAGGTCTGAGATTCCGAGGTGGGGCGGGTTGGGACTCTTCAGGTATCATGTTGTAATCGGCAATCGTATGGAGAGTGATAGAAGGCCAGTGAGGAGCCTTATGGTGGAAGATTGCCTGATTGCGGGCAATCCATATTGCCCAGCAAGCCAGCAATGGCAGGTTTATGGCTTTTCCTGAATGCTCACGGCACCAGTTATCCCATGCATCAGGAAGATTATTCCCATGCCAATTCAAGTGCGGGATGTGAGAAGACAGTGATTGCCAGAGTTGGAGAGTAGTGCTGCAAGATAGAAATAAATGTTCAGTGCTTTCTTTTGCGCTAAGGCATAGGTGGCAACGGAAAGGTCCATGGAAGGACCTCTTCATGAGATTGTTGCCCGTGGGGATTTTGTCAAATAAAATGTTCCACATCAGTAAACGCGAACGGGGGGCTGCCTTGAGCTTCCATATCGTTCTCCAGGTGGACTGTAGGACTGGGGGCTTATACGGTTCCATGAGTCTTAGATATCCAAGCTTTGGGGTGTAAAAACCATTCTTCGCAAAAGCCCAGATGATCTCATCAGGACCTTCAGTAAGTCGGATTTGAGCTTGTGTGAGTGTTGTAGTATACGCCAACCAATCGTTAGTCCATTGTTGAGGCAGTTCTAATGCTCGGGCCGATAACCAGGCTTGATGAAGAAAAGAGGAATTTGCTCGGTCACCAATATGCTTAATATGTGTAACGCCTCTGTCATGGAGATGTCGAATGAGATCAGCATGGAGTCTGTGAGTGTTCCCACATCCAACCCACGGGTCCATTCCAATACGCACAGCATTACCTTCCTTGATGCGCCAAGTGATTCCTTCCCGAAGCAGTGGTAAAGTGTCGATGACTACTCTCCAGATGTTTGATATGTGATGATGATTGTCCTGTCTCATGCATATCCAGTCTAGTACAGCCTGAGGTTTAATATATTTAGCATATGCGACCCGAGTCCATAGACTGTTTGTGGTAAGCAGTCCCCATCCAAGTTTTGCTGCCAAAGCCTTTGAGAATAATGCCAACCTCTTGATGCCCCATCCGCCCCATCTTTTAGGAAGAGCAATGGTGTCCCATTTTACCCAAGCAAAGAGTCTACCAGTCTGTTGACCCTTCCAGAGAAATCTGCAACAAATACTCTGAAGTCTACTCAGGATGCCCCTGGGAATCCATGCCAGGGCCATCCAGTAGACTGGTGTGGCTTCAATAACAAATTTGATGAGTATTAATCTACCTGCCCGCGAGAGGTATCTATGGTACCATACCTGAAGCCTCTTTTCCACTTTTGTTATAAGCCACACCCAGTCTACAATTTTATAGCTAGATGGTTAAGTCTAAATACCAGATATTTTATGCCATCTCTTAGATTCGAGAGGGTGAAGGGGAAGCGCTGAGAAGCGAAAGTGGATTCATGAATGGAGCAGCCAACCATGGTGATAGTGGACTTATTATTGTTGATCAACATACCAGTAGCTTGCTGAAAAAGGAGGATGGAACCATGAAGAGCAGTGGTATCCCCAATGCTACCATTTAAGAAAATCAAGATATCATCGACGAATAACAGATGGGTGAGGAAAAAGTTGTCCACAATTTTGATGCCAATTAGATGTTGTCTGTCTCTGGCGGATGTGATGATTCTGCTCAAGCCTTCCATAATCAGAAGGAAAAGCAGGGGTGAGAGGGGACATCCTTGTCTGAGCCCTCTTTCAGAGCTGAAGAAAGGGGTGGCTTCCCCATTAAGTAGAACGCTATATGATACATCCGTGATACAGCTCATTGTCCACTTAATGAATTCATAGGGGAAGCCAAGATGTGTAAGGAGTAGCCTTAAGTACAGCCAGTTTGCTCTGTCGAAAGCTTTGGAAAGATCGATTTTGAGAATCATACCCTTCTGTTTTTTGGTCTGCAGGGTGTGAATGAGCTCTTGTGTAGTAGCGATGGCCTCATGGATCTGTCTATGATGCAAGAAGGCAAATTGTTCAGAGGATATGTGCTGGGAGAGAATAGGCTTAAGGCGGTTAGCAATGATCTTAGCAATGATTTTGTAGAGGCAATTGCAAAGTGAGATGGGTCGGAAATCATCGAAGGAGGACGGAGCATCGGTCTTAGGGATGAGGGAAATAAAGGTGGATTTGATAGCTGAAGATATTCTGCCTCTCCTCCTACTATCCTCCACAATATGCAGAAGATCTTGCCCCAGCATGTCAAAGAAGGCGATATAGAATTCTATAGTCCATCCATCAGGCGCAGGACTCTTGTCTTTCTTAAACCATTTCAAGGTGGCCTCCAATTCAACCAGGGTAACTTCCTTCTGGAGCTCTTCCGAATCATCCTGGTCTACAAATATAGGAAAGAGTTCAGCAATTCTCATAATTTCCAAGATATTAATGTCCCCAGGAGCCTTGTAAATACCTCTAAAATGAGCGTTTGCAAGTCTGGCCAGGTTCTGTTGAGATGATACAGGTAGGCCACGTTCGTCCTTTAATTCCCAGATCGTATTGATGGCTTTACGACCATTGGCAAATTTGTGAAAGAATTTGGTGTTGTTGTCTCCTTCAGTAAGCCAAGTGGCCCTGCTCCTCAACCTCCATCTTTCTTCTCTTTCTTTCAGGATCTGAGCACGTTTGGCAATGAGGTTGTTATATTGCTCCTTGTTCTCCTGTGATGAGAAAGTCCCAGTCGATGATTCCTCAAACTCTGCAATGACCCGTTCTGCCTCAGTCAGTGTGTGATTGTCCCAGATCCGTTTCTGGTGAGCCCAATTCTTTGTAATCAGCTTGAGTTCTGTGAGCTTCCTGACAAACCCCGCAGCTGGATCCTCATGCTCACCCATGGGGTTGTTCTGCCAGAATTCTTGGACCAGCTGAATATAAGCTGGGTCCTGTAGCCAGGCTGCATTAAATTTGAACAGGCTCTTGATTTTGTGGTAATTGCCGTCTGCCTCCAGATAGATGGGCCGGTGATCCGATATTCCCCCAGATCCAAACCATTGTCTAATCCTGGGTAGGCAAGTATATAGAGCCTCCTTAATCAGGAAGCGGTCTAGTCTTCTGGCCAGACCCTGTTCCCCACTCTTGTTGTTAGTCTAGGTGTACTAAAGGCGAGCAGAAGGGATGTCCACTCAGTGGTGGTCCTCTAATAGGGAGGAGAGGGTATCTGTGAGAGAGTCGACTTGAGCCATATGCCCCCATGATTCACAGAACCCAAGGGAAAAATTCAGGTCCCCTCCCATAATAATGTTATCCGCTTGGAGAAGATCAGATTCGAGAAAGGTTCTCCAAAAAGAGCCCCTATCTGAGCAGGGGCCGTAGACATTGATAATCCGTAGATCCATATCTACAGGGTGAGCCATAATATCTAAGCCAATGAAACCCTTACCCCCCCAGATGTTCTGGATCTGCACAGACCTATTGAATACCCCGATTGCTAATCCTCCGGATCGCCCGGACGCATCCAGTGCATGGAAGGTCCAGTTAGGGAGCCAGGAGGAAAGAGTGTGAATAAGGGAATCAACTGGGCATAGGGTCTCTTGAAGGAAAATAACGTCATGGTGGGTCGAGTCAAGCAGCCTTCTGAGTGCTAGTTTTTTGGTTATACTAGCAAACCCTCGGCAGTTGAAAGAGAGGATCTTCATGAGGGTAAGGGTGGAGGGTCGTCCTTTGCTCTAAGGGCCCCAAAGATGGTTTGCTGACGCCCGAGGGTGACCTCTTCATCGGCAGTGTGACGAGCCTTGGTGATGCGGGAGGGACGACCTCGGGAGGTCTTGATGGTGATGGGGGAGCGTACTGTGTCGAGCCCAACAGCATCAGGTCCTCTGTCTTTGTTCCGAGGTCGTAGCGAATAACGAGGAGAGGATGGAGGAACGTGAGTCGAAGTGATCAGCGGAGGGGGGACAAATGGAGGCGGGGGGGGGGGGGTGAGGCATATGAGGGGTGAATTAGCGGGGGTAAACTGAGATGAAGTAGATGGAACAGAGTAATGTGCAGCAGTGCAATGTAGAGGAAATGAATAGCCAGATGATATGCAGGATGCATGAGAAAGATGAGATAGTGTTACTGACGTACCCGTGTTCGCTATGTCCACTGTAGGGGATAAGGGTTGCGCAGGAGCCTCTGTAGTAGAAGACGGTGCGACAGAGACAGTAATAGTATCTGCATTGGCCTCCCCTGGTTCCGAGGCTCCCCTGGGTGCTTGCACCTCTTGAGAATGCCCTTGAGCCTCCTGAGGCTGAGCAGGTTGAGGAGTAGGGGGGGGAACTTGGGGAGGGTTGGCGTCCACAGTAGTGCCGTTCCTCTGTGATTTCTGAAGAAGAGGACAGTCCCTGTAAAGATGCCCAACCTTGTGGCATCTGCGGCATCGATAGGGGATGCCCTCATAGTCTATGATCTGCCTGCGAGACGAATCCCTCCACTGTATGGTAATATGCTCATAGAGACCACCCCTCGTGTCCATATTGATGAGGATCCTGGCATACGCCATCATTCCTGTCTGATAAAAGGATTTGTCGTAGCCCATATATGTGCCGAGAGCGTTACTAATGTGCTTGAAGATATCTTCAGACCAATATTGAAGAGGAAGCCTGGGGAGTCGAACCCAAATAGGGCTAACCCCAATCTTCTCTATCTCAGGATCAAACAATGGAGTCCATCTCTTTAGGAGAACAGGCGCTTGTTCGAAGTGCCAGTGTGAAGACAAAACCCAGTTTGTATGGTCCGCACGGGCGAATCTCAGTGCGAACCATCCCCTCACAAAAGTCTGCACAACTGGGATGTCTACCAAGTGTTGACCCCATACTTCAGCCGCCCAGGTCTTCAATCGTGTTGCCGTGTAATTCTGACCCCTGATGCGCCCGACCAAGACACAATCTGCAAATTCCATCACTTCTCCCCACTGAATATCCTCTTCCAGTCTGAGGAAGTATTCGTCCTCCTTGGATTTGAAGCACTTAGATTTCTTTTTAGGGCCACTCAATGGGGGAGGGTTCCGAGTCTGGCCAGGGGGCAGTGCAGAAACATGAAAAGGTGCCGAGAACTGGTGAGCGGCAAGGCCAAAACCGGCGTCCGGAGGGGGACCCGAGAGAGGGGGCACGGAGGTGAAACTGCCGGAAGATGGACCAAAGCAACCCGAGGGATCCGAGAGTGAAGTATGGCGGTTAGGGTTAGGCGGCGGACGGGAGATGGGTTCAGTGGCCAGGAGAACAGGACCAGGGTTAGGGTTAATGCAACCCGCAACAAAACCAATAGTAGCTGGAGAATGAGGGGGCGTCGATAGAGCCGACCAAGTCGGTGGCTCGTCCGGGAGGATCACAGGTAGAGATCTCGACAATTCACCAGAAGAGAACAGTGAATAATTCCCGGGAAAATCGTCATAATATAACCCTTTTGATTTGGCATTTGGGGATCGCCAGATGGATACCCCCTCCAAAGGGTCGGCGGAGTAGTCGACAGCTTCCAGGTCATCCATAGCAACAACGTCTCGAAACGGCTAGACTTTTGCGTAGTAGAGAAAACCCAGGGAAACGTGACAGTCATCTGCAATAACCGGGGCATGTAAATGGGAAGAAAAGAAACCATCACAGAAATTACCGGAGGGCGTGCTCATGTAAAACGGCAAACTCCCTTACGAAGAGATCTGGCATCGAAAAGTGACAGAGAAAACGGCGCGGTGAGACGGGATCGAGAGCATTAGCAGGCAGTAAGAATAAAGGGCGTTAGCGTCGCGGTCAGTCTGCAGCTTACAGGGTTTCTAAAGAAATTCCCTAACCATACCTGTGCAGATATCCCGTGCCATCCCTCCCCCCTTGCCCGCCAAATTTCTAATGGCTTCTTTTTTTTTTTTTTTTTAAAAGACACTTTCGTTGATTTATTATTAATTTTTTATATATTGAAATATTATTATTTTTAATTTATATTTATCGGAATTAATAATGTATTTATGTATTATTTATTTTCATTATTGGATTAGTCTTTTTATGTGGATTCTGATAATAAACCACATTTTGTAGTTGGAAAGGTCTCATATTAACAAAACATAGATGTGGTTTAACCGAAATAGATTGATATAAACATTATGAATTACATGATATATCTCATATACTAAAAGAACTCATAAAACTAATCAAATTATTATTATATTATAAAAAGATAATATGTGAGTTAAACATATAACATTAAAAAACACTTAATAAACTTTATTTTATTTCTTTTATTTTGTTATGGAGTTTTTTATTATATACAAGCATTGTTTACAATACCATGCGACCAATAACGGTGGCCCTTAATAAATACCACAAACCCAAAAAAAAAACATAACTCATTTCATATAACATTTGTTCATGTGACATTTTTTTAATTTAAACATTTTAATTAAAATAACACAAAAAAGGCATAAACTATTTTGTATATAAATCTCAACCTTTAATTTATGACTACGGCTAGAATATTTGTGGAGGTTAAATCCCTATCATCCATGTCATAATTATTGATAATTAAATTAAAATTCTAAAAGTCCTATTATAAATTAAAACATTAGGGACTTTATATATATATAGACACCAATGAGTAGATTTGATATTAATTATGCACTCAGATGCAACAAATTACCCATGAAATGTTTACAGTGAATTCCAAACATTAGGGTCTCCAAAAGGGAACAGGAGGGTAGTTTCCAAGATTGGATCCAAAAAACTAGTACTGACAAACATTCTACCTACTAGACTACAAATATAAGCTTTGAAAGACTGTATTACAAAATGCTATCATAGATTAAGAGGGAGATCATCATCCATATGTTTATTTAAGTCAATTGACAATTTTCCTTTCTAGCACCAAGAAAGGTTGCTTGTTTTGTTGTGTTGTTCACCGAGTCTCCTTTGTAGTTGAAGCTCTTCCAATTGAAAACATAGGGTATCGAGTCCATCTTCATGCTACTTCAATGGAGCTTTGAGTGATTGTGGTTTCTTGCCTAAGAAGAGAATAAAGTTGTATTGTTGTTGAATTTTCCAATGAAGGGTGAGGGACTCGACATGCTCATTGACATGGAGATGCGAACAATGGCTACAGGTGTGGATGCCACTTGAAGTGGCTACAAAGAGTTTGATATGTTCCATGAGAGAATTAATGAAGGAGAGGAAGCAGAGACCAATGAGGGACAATATCCAAGGGGTCTCTGAGTTAGAAATGGATGAGCAAGAAGGAGGTGAGAAACTAGCCAATAAAAGGACACCCAAAGAGTCAAGATACATATAATTTAGCAAACAAGAGGGATAGAGTAAAGCAATCAACCAAAAAAACTAAGAGAGAAATGAAGGGTTGAATAGGTCCAGGGAAAATTCACCTTTCGAATGGAGATGAAAGCATAACGAGAGGTACCTTAGGATGACCTGCAAGCCATAATTAACCTGGATGGACATGTGATGCCTAGAACCTCTAATGCATAGAGTCTAGAGCACCAAAATTGCACAAGCCTGTGGAGGAGTCTAACATTCTCCAAAGAAGCCACCTATTCCGTTGAGAAGAAGCCCAAGAATGCCCCCCCTGAACATCCATAAAAACTAGAGGCAAACCAAAGGGGACGAAATCACGTCTCTAAGCCAAATAGGAGAAAGATTTAGCTTTGAAATTGATCAAGTGCGTCCACAGAGCTCTAACACTTTGCTTGCAGAACAAGACCTCCAACATTATGTAGGATTGTCATTGTTGGTTAGCCATTGGTGCAACCACAAGGCAATTTCCATAACAGTTGATGGAAATTTCCCAAACTAGAATTGCCCTTCGACACCAAGAAGAATGAGCAGGACCCCCATAAAAACACAAACTACTTGCAAATTGGAAACAAAAGACCATACATTTTAGTTAGATTGTTTGTTTTATAGTCAAACCCCAAAAATACTTGACCTCTAGATTTTCATATATATATATATATATAAAATTACTAATTATCAATAAATAGTTAAATTGTTTGTTTTTATTGTCATAACCCCAAAATACTTGACCTCTATATTTCCATATATATGTATGTGATGAATTTAATTTCTATTAAAATTAAATAATTATTACAATAAACAAATATTTAAATATTAAGAAATTTGATTTTTTTTTTTTTTATTTAATAATATAAATTTAATTTTATGTTAATTTAATAAAAATTAAAAAAATATATTAATTATAATATATATTTAATTTTAATTAAAAAATTCAAAATTATAATTAATAAATATAATAAATAATTAAATTAATTAATAATATTTATTATTATTATTTTTTTTCTTCCATAATATATTTTTTTCCTATTATTCTTTTCCATAGGGCACCTTTTATATTATTTAGTTGAGCTTTCTATTCCTAAATATAGATGAAGTGTTCACCGTAGAGCCCCATAACTAAAGAAAACAGTATTCTAGAAGATCTCTCAAAATGCAATAGATACTCAACTTTTTACATTGATGGAGAATCGACGTACATCATAGTTGCGTAAGCAATAAATATTGGGCCTTTGCATTGATGAAGGATCAATGTGGGGTATTTGGAGATGGGGAGAACAAGCTCATCAACGTAGGCCATACTTGCATAAGCAATAAATATTGGACTTTTGCATTGATGAAGGATCAATGTAGAGCAGATGCTTAAAGTAAATGGGAAAATAAGAAATGAAGAAAAATGAAGGATCAATGTAGATCATTTGTTGATGATTAAAGTAATATGAGAATAAGAAGATTATATGAAAAGAAAAAAGCGAAAAGAACAATCAAATTTCCAAAAATTATCTATGGACTTATTATTTTGGATATAATAAATAACATTATATTAAAATAATTTATAGTGTTGAATTTATTTTTTTAATTTAATTTTTAATTTATTTAAATCATTATTTGGGTTTAAGGATATATATTATTTTTTTTTAATAATATAAAAAATTAAATATTTTATTGATTTATTTTATCCAGTATTTTTGCATTATTTGACAAAAAGTTATAGTAGAAATATTACTAGATAGTAGAATTTGGAAGAGAATTTAAGACATCGACATAAGAGACATTTTTATCAGAAGGACACTCAACCACCCTCACTCTTCGAGGGGAATGACTCTTAGCACATGTTGAAACAACAAATTCATATCAATTATGCATCACTAGTTTTTGGATAGTATATTTTATAATGCTCTCTACTCATCCAAACTATGGCATGCTAGTTCTTATTACTTTTAGTTTATGTATATGCTCTAGTTAGAAGGGGTTTCTATAACCTCAAGACTTTGAATCTTAGCTTCTAGTGTAGTTTTTCACCGCACAAGCTTATTTTAGACAATATTACTCTTTGATGTGATAATATCAATTGTCTTACTAAAAAAAATATAAATAAATAAATAAAACAAAATATCAAAATATTTTAAATATTGAGTAGAAACATTTAAATAAAAAACAATAATATTTAGTAAAAAATATTTAATTAATTTTATTAAAATTCAACGAATTTAATCCAATTAAATAAGAATTACTAAATTTACATTTATTATTATTTTAATAATAATGTCTAATTAACCACTAGGGGCATCTCAACTAGTGATGGTCGTATAAATGAAGTATCATGTGTGAGGAGGTCCAATGTTCAAATCCTCCCGATTCACTTGTGTGCATGGAAGAGGCATATGTACACACCTAGTGTTTTATAAAGGTAGTGGTTGGAATTGACCTGTATCACGCAAGTACGAAACTAGCCCACTTGACGATTCTTCTGATCAACAAATAATAATAATAATAATAATACCAATTTCTAATCCCTTGGATGAGAAACTTTAAAATGAATCATATCCATGCATGTTGCAACTAAATTTCAAATTATTTTGGAGAAGTTGTCTAGGCACCTCATATATTTATTTTAATATATGTGAATAAAGTTATATATTTATTTTAATGTATGTGAAGAAGAATGAAAATATAATTTATTTATTCTTTTGTTACCAAAGGAATCGACAGCTTGGTCAAACTCGTACTCACTTGACACAAGAATGATTCTAGCTGCTACTGTTATACTTTTATGGCCTATGATGCCTTCCTCTTCGTAGACCAGGTTACTTATGGGGGATTGAACCTTGGATCTCTTAGTTTACACAATTTCATACTACTCACCAATTGAGGTGACCCCGAAGACAAATAATGAAATATTATTATCCAAATTTATTTGAAATTGCAAAATTTGATATAGATATTTTAAGTCAAAGTGAAAATGTTAGTATTTAAAAAATAACGTTTGATGAAGAGATTAAAATTAATATATATTCATTTTAAGTGATAAAAATATTTATTTATTAGGATATTTGATCTTTCTTAATGTTTGATAGATATAGAACTAGTTACAGGAAGCCGACAAACTTTCTAAGGAAGGCATTCAACTTGATTGGGAGTTATGGACCATTAAGGTGTTTCTAAATGGCAAACATTTCCATTTCTTCCATCGTCCATACATGGATGAACATTTCTCTCAGATATAGTACTTGGTTCTCTTCATTACATTATTTTTTACTTTTCATATCATATGGTGATGTTCGATTTCTTATAGGACATTTTTGTAATAAGCCTCTTAGGTTAGTATCTCGTTTTGTTATTTTGATAGACCGTATGTGGACTTATCTGCCTCTCTTACTACTGACATATTTTTGCTGACCCCTATGGTCGAATGATGTGTATAAGAGTTATTAAGTTGGATAATATGTTCTTTATTTTCTTAGCCACTTGAAAGGATCTGGGTAGGTCCTTCTTGAATACAAAATTGAAGGTGTATATACAAAATGTAATTTTGTTTAATCTATAAATGAAATTATGATTTTTCTTTCTAAAAAAAAACTAGTGTGGCCATGTTAATTAAATGGTTGTTAAATTTTCCATTAAGCATCAATCCACAATAAGCATCAAAACACTCACTTCATGATACATCTCAAGGTGCTAAAATTAACTAATTTATAACTTTATTTAAGATAATAATAATTATTAGGGTGGTAGGAGGGGGAGGGGTTCTGTATAACCCAACCGAAAAAACAATATCAAGATATTCATGAGGATTAGGGCACGTAATCAATAACCAAGCATAGATGCATAGTTTATTGCAAGGCCTAATCCTAGCTAAGGCAATACATGTGGAAAACATTTTTATTCTAAGGGATTTGATAATAATAATTCAACACTTACATAAAGGCACCTAGCCAAAGGGTAAACACCTCAAGCTCTTGCTACAACGAATAACAAGGTAATTGGAGGATATCTTGCAAAACTACTTCTTCCACATCTTAAGAAACTAGAAGTCAATGGCGAAAAAGGGTGGTGAAACTTGCCTTAAATCCTCATTTAATCCTTATAGTCAAAGTTCCATGTGCTTGGCTCCATATCAATCTCATTTTCACCTTTGGACGAAAGTATACATTATGAATCACTCAATAAATCTTGGAAGAGGTTGAATTGTCATTGTGACATCCTTAGTAAATTTGATGCTTGCAAGGCTCTCTAGGCTGATCTCCTCACGTGATCAGGGCACAATGTGTTGGAAGTGGTATGATCTCAGTGGAGGACTTCCATTTCTGTTGGTAATTGATACAAGGGATGTGTCAATTATGATACATTATGGTGAAATTATGATCAAATCATGTGCATGGGTTGCCCAAAACTATAATTCAACGAGGCTACAACGATATAAAGCACGAAGAATTTTCAATCTTGGAAACTTATAGACTAAGAAAATATGAGGTCTAAGGAAATTTGTATGGCTTTGCAGGGATTTATCTAACTCCCAAAGGGTGCTTCTCAAGGATGGAACTTCATATTGCATGACAAACTCCTGCTCTAAGAAAGACTAGATGGCTAATTGTGTCTGGTGATATTTGTCTATGGCTAGTTCTTGTTATTGGAAAAAGTATCTTCTCCTCGTGCTCATGGCTAAATAATAAGGTTGTAATTCGGTGCACCCGTGTACCTTGTCTACAAGTTCCCTACCCTGCACTGATTAGCAAGAAAATTTCTTAGTAGGAAAGCAACTATCCTTATCTGGTAATGTCCTTCTTGCTTGGCTCTCTCAATCTTAGCAAAGGTGTTAGACATCTATCAATTTAGTAGCTAGTATCTCTTCTTGGAGTCTTAGGGAATTACTATGTTATGTGAAATCTTTCATTTTGGAAAATTTAGTTCTAGATAACTTCCTTAGTTTGCACCATAGTTGTATCTCCATGAGTGAGCATCGACCAATCCAGGAGGTATTTCAAGACTCAATGAGTAGCCTCTCCAAGGGTCATCAGTGGCAACTTAATCCTACACATCAAGCAAGAGTCATAACAATCTAAGAGGTTAATAATCCTATCCTAAAACAAGAAAGACTTGCAACTGAGAAAAGATGGAATCAGAGGATTCAATGGATTCTTAAGCCAATCATTCTGAATTGGTCCATAATGTGGGTGAATAAGAGTAAAGAACCCAAATATAGTAGTTGGACAACATGTAACAATTGCAAATAGTTGATGGAAGCTTTACAACTTGATATTTTGGAGGCGAACATGAAATAGAAAGACCAAATGAGAACCATTATCAACCTTATGTAGGAGATATAGGATTTGAAGGGTAGATTGGCCTGTCAATCGGATGAGATGGATGCACTATGCCAACAAACTGAAGGTCTACAAGAGAAGATCGATTCTGTGAGCAATAAGAACACAAATTCAAGCACTTCTAGTAGACACTGGAAGCTTCCTTCTTGATCTCAACCAGAATCTGGAAGAGGAAACTCCTACCATATACTAATTTATTCTCAATGCAAATTTTGTATTTTGTTTGAATTCTTTTGTATGATGTACTTTTATCACTATATAGTAATGTGAAACTTCCTAGGCAGACTTTTTTGTGATGCTAGTAATATACCCTCAAAGGGATCAACTACTAGAAGCACACATGTAACTCATTTCTTGGGTATCTACTATGATCACACACAAAATGAATTTAAAATCTACTCATTTATATGAATAATAATAATAATTAGTGATAAAAAGAATTAATAATGAAGTTAAACATATACATTTAAAAGGAAAAATGTAACAAGCTTCTTAGCCATGTAGATTCACCCCCACTTTATCATGGATATTCTTAATCTGTAAATAGACTTTGTTTCAATACCATAGGCCAATGCCATGGCTTATTAATACCAAATGCAAAAAAAACCATAACTCATTTCATATAACATTTGTTCATATGGCATATTTTTTAATGAATGAATTTAATAGAAAGGAAAAAAGACAACTACTTTGGAAATAAACTCAACCTTAAAAAGATAGGCACAACATCATATGAGTGTTAACAACATCATTTTTCTTAATTTCAAATAAAGGCATAAAAACACAATAATATGTGTAATTGTAATGAATATATTCATCAGAATATTTTAAATATTGAATAAAATATTTGAATTAAAATAAGCAATATCTATTTAACAAATGAATATTTAATTAGTATTATGTAGATTTTGAGGTTCAAGGTTCAAATCCCTCATGGGTGTTTACCCCACAAAAATATTATTTCTTATGTATACATTTCCATAATTTTTGTAGGGTGAGTATTAAGTTCTGCGTTGGTTTATCACTAAAAGCCCAAACCATACCCAGAATCTCAACCTTTAAAAAAAAAATAAAGGACATATTTTTTCTTGTTGATATAAAAACTAAAAACCAGGCCACATAGGAAAATTACATATTGAGAGATATAGACAAAGAGCATGAAGGAAAAATATAGAAAGAGATCGATTAAGGAGATTTGTCTTTTTTATCTATGGTCTATAATTCTTGCTTGAGGGGACAATCTTCAAAGGGTTTCCATGAGTAGGAGATCTATGAAGCTGATGAGACACATCCATGATTAGGTAACTCATCTACAATTTTATTTCTAGTTCTTCTTATGTGAGTAGGGATGATCACATGAATGAAAGTGATGCAGGAGCATCCAATACCTTAATTAATGTAGGAATCTAATACAGAGAAGAGGAGGACATGGACTAGGGAGCAAAACAGGGGAATTTTCTATTTTAAAACAGCATAAAAGATGGAATGGATAAAAGTCTCGAGGAGACTTATCTGCCATGCATGCATTATGGAGCGGTTTGTTAGAGGAGATCAAGGAGAGGATTGATCGGATCCTTCATAGTGATCTGATCCAATATTCCTGTAACGATGAATCAATATTTCTTTATTATATATATTATATATATATATATATTATATATATATATATATATATATATTATATTAGAGAGAGAGCAAGAGAGAGAGAGAGAGAGAAACCTGCGCATTCAAGGAGAGAATAGGGAGATCGAATAGGTAGAAATTGTGTCGACTGAGTATTCACAATGTAGTCAGGAGGAAAACCCATGCTAAGGTTGAAATGCCTTAGATTTGTAGCTATGTTGTGAATAACAAGAAAGTGTGTGTTTAAGTGTGCGCCTGCGTGTCATGTAATTGTGCCTTTCAAGTCCTGTTGTGTATATATGTGTAAATGAATTGAAATCTAGTGTTTATAAGTGTGTTCAAATGTTGCGGGTTGATCGACCATTGATCATGGAAAGGATCGATGGCGATTCTATTATCAGGAAATCTAGTGTCTATGCAGAGTTGCTAGTCCCACTAAGATGGGTAGCTATCTTAGAAACAAATAGATTAAAGTTACTTTCGTTTTCCTTTACGAGAAGTAGATAGGAGAGGAGCAAAGAATACCAACCTCGATCTTTCGCTTGGTTTTCCGCTTGTTCCTTCTCCTCTTTGACAGATGTTTGCCACTTTTCCCTTGACCACTCTGCTTCAAAGAGTACTTGTAAAGTCAAAGTAGCATAATACCTTCAAAGTGCAGAGATCTACAATCATGAACAATATAGGACCAT
The DNA here is from genome assembly GCA_000404065.3 of Pinus taeda. Taxonomy (NCBI): domain Eukaryota; kingdom Viridiplantae; phylum Streptophyta; class Pinopsida; order Pinales; family Pinaceae; genus Pinus; species Pinus taeda. Next base: position 191 of record APFE030499242.1, on the reverse strand, counting down.
ATATATATTGACCGCATACATGCATATATTAGCAAACATACAAGAATGTGGAGGAAAATTTGAATAGCTTTATTGATATAGAGGTTAGAAGAGAGGATTACAACCCATTGATCTGACCCAGCATCATCCCCCCAGCATGAAAGCCCTTCTTCACCTCATGAAAAGCTTAGATCACCCAACACTATGATATT
>APFE030499240.1:43152-61228 GCA_000404065.3 Pinus taeda | reverse complement strand
TCGATTAGAATTTCAAAGACAAAATAATATAAATTTTCATCAACCCAGGTGTCGTCAATTCGTCATGTGCGAGTGCCTCTGGTGGTTTTCCTGCCATACTCAATAATAATCAGTAACCAGGTTTTTCAGTGTTAGTCATTGTCATAATAGCATTAATTACCATCACCTGGTCATTCACATCATCGTTCATTGTGAACCAGAACTAATGTAAGTAGCTAACATAGGGGATACCTCCATCATGGCTACCATCATCATAACCTTAATGGAACCATACTTATAGATCAAGGTTATCATCATCATAACATCAATAGAAACATGTCTATCCTTTACTACTATCACCATCATGATATCAATAGAGAATACACAACCATTAATTATATCGTAATCATAATATTAATAGAGAACATACATAACCATCACACTCGCTGATAATAGAGTCACGTTTCTGGATCATCAGCCTGAGTTACTCATAGACTAAAGTATGCAAGATAATGTCATATCAGAGTCAGGAAACTATGGTGGGCACTACAATCGTCGCTATTGTCGGCGATATAAGGGCTAAATATAGTGATGGAATTACTATGCAGTTTGAGCCTGATATTCACATGATCTACTTTTCCTGTTTGTGAATACTTTCCTTCCTTGATCATAGGGCGGAGGAAGTATATCAACGCCAATCTGAGGATTATCCCTCGCTGACAAGCTTCCATATGAATACAAAAGTATTGCACAAAAGCTATTATTGTTGTTAGAGCGACAATTAACATCCACAGCTCCATTTTGTGTAGGCAAATGTAACTGAATCTCTTAATCTAGCTTAGGCGTTTTTCACTACTTCATTCATAGGCCTTGATATTTATGTCACGTCTGACAATAACGACTCTTTCCTTATAGACGACTTTGGCATGGAAAATTTTTGACTGAATTGAATTTAGGATTCTACCATGTCCTTAGAGGATATCTGAAGGCATTTCAATTACATTAAAATTTTAATAAATTTTTATGTTCTGTTATTTTCAAAAAATGGTATTTCTATTTTAATTTTGTACTTCTAAGTACCTATATGCTTAAGCGTTGTATAAAAATATTTATGAACTTACCATAATTGTAAAATATTTATGAACTTACCATAATTGTGTTTTAATATGTGCTTTCCCCTGGCAAATATTTTCTTTCTCCCGGCTACCATAAAGTGGTTGTAACTACAACCAATATTTCTCGAGTTATTCATCCATTAATGTACGAGGTAGTATATACCACTAGTTGGATTTTGTACTTGCTTAAATCCAACAAGTGGCATATACTTCTCTGTGCATTAATGAATGGATAACTCCAGAAATATTGATACTCTGTTTGTGACATGTTATATATCAAAAGGAAAAAAGAAGAAGTGTTTACTTTTATCTTTAATCAAATTTTAATTAAACTATCAAAACAAATATAATCTTGAGGACCCTCTTCAAAGGGTGAAAAAGCATTATCTCATAGGGTTTTGATTATATAAACCATGGCTCGTCCACGAACGGAGTGAAACAAGTAATAACATATAACAAATAAGATAAATGGGGCACCCCAGTCTTGGTTCCCTGCTTAGTCATTTGATAGGGCCAACATCCCTGCCTAAGAGATGAAAATGGAATCAAACATGCCATTTATTACATTAATTGCAACTTGTTAAAATATTATAAAAGGTTAAACTAGAAATTTTTTCCAAAAGGTGCAAAGAAATTTTAATAGGATTGTTGAATTGGAAAATTGTTATTTGATTTCCATAATCAAGAAAATAATAATTGATATATTAAATTAGAATAGAATTTTTGTCTTTGTTTTGGTATACATAAACATGTTTTTCAAACATAGGAAAATGAGTCATTGAACCACTTTAAACCCTAAAGCATCGTGAGAGTAAAAATTATTTTTTAACATGAGAGAGTGAGGAGGTGAGGGATTTCAGGTAATGAATCAAAGTTGGATATATTAATATATATATATTATATATATATAATATATATATATATATAATATAGATATCATTTCTTTCCCTTTGACAATGAGGGTAAGAAATCAGTCTAAGGGATGGAAAAAATTAGGAGAGGCATCCTTAAGCAAACAAAAGAGGGATCATTTTTTGGTTTTCAAAAAAAACCCAAAAGAGCTTTGAAGATTGCATCTCAAAAATATTTCCTGAAAATTACATCTTAAAGATCACATTCTTTAACATGTAAAACAAAGTTTTCAAGCAAGTTAGAAATCTAATGCTAACCTAAAATGCTTAAGTATTTTTAAAAAAATGCCAATTTTATCAAGGCATTAAGTGGCCAAAAATTGGAATAAATTAGCCTTGTAACCCACAAGATTGCAAAGGCTTCTTAAAAGCCTATATAAAAGTAGGTCAAAGTTTAAGGACTTATGCTTCATTTAGTAATCTTTGTACAAACCTTCAAACAATGTTTAAAAATTAGAAAATGACTAAATTTAGCCTAACTGAATCTTCCCATACACATTGCTTTTTATTGTTCACTATCCAATAAGCATGCTAATCACTAAATAGGAGATGACTTCTTTTCTCTATCACGAGTTTGTTGGCATCAACTCTTGGAAATAACACATGTTATTCAATTAAATTTTGTTGGAATATCATCTTACAAAACTTTTTGTGCAAGGGCATTACTTCATACAAATTTTGCATTACTTCAATGCCTTTTTGTCATGAAAATTCTTATGCAAACTAACTTTGGATATTCAAAATGTTGAAGGGATAACATAGAAATTTTTATTTCAATTTAACTATCCTATACATAGTTGAGATTTCTTTTCATCTTATTTTTCATAAAATCCAACATGCAATCACTTCACCCTTTATGTTTCAATCAAAGCTAGTTTGTACCTCACAATCCCTCCTTTCGAAAACAAAAACAAAAAAGATAGTAAATCATCCTTCAATCAATGATATATGGCTAGATATTACCACCTCAAATATGCAAATGGTGGCTGAAATTTCATTTTTCCATACAATCATATGAAGAATGTAATATTATACAAAAACCATGCATTAAATAGAAATCTTAAAACTTAAAGAGAGGCATGGACATGCAATTTGAGGATTGAAAAAGAGAGTGTCAATTTGAAGCTTCAAAAACAGGGCTGCAATTTTAAGTTCAAGTCTAAAAGCTACTTTATCAAGTTTGGAAAAAAATGATTTATAAATTACATTCTCACATCAAATCAATAAACCTTGCTTCCATAAAGTGTTCTTGAAATTGCTATTAAAAAATGTTATCCCAACAAACTTGGGCAAATGGAAAACTTGAAAAAAGTCCACATGAAATCTATATAGTGAATACCTCCAAATAATTGTCATTCTTAAAAAACTAAAGGTGAAATACAAAAAAATATGGTTCAAATTTTAAAGGGGATATGGATTTCTACACATGCTTTATGAATTTTACATATACTATTTTATTTTATTTTTTATTGATCTCCTTTTTTAATTCATGGGCGAAATTTCATCCTTAGAACTTTCTATGTTCCCTTCCTCTTATAATCCTTAAATATTGGAATTCTTTAATCTGTTTTTTGTTTGAAATTCGACATTATATTACTTTAAAAATGGAGTGCAATTAACATTCCTTGGTGATCAGTGTTGCTCCACCAAGACAATTCTCCTTGGAGCGACCAACATGGTGTAGAAGGTGGTAAACGATAAGAGGGGGTTTCAAAAGGGTGTACACCAAGAGGTTGAGTGAACCATGTAAATGAAGGACATCCTAGTGAATCGTCGTTTACAGTAGTTAAGTACCCATGCATTCTTGTGGATAGTTGTTTCTTTATATGGATGTCAACAATTTGGTTATGTCTACATGGGTGAGGTACAAAGTGAAGGCACTAGGTTGGACCAAAGGTATAATTTGTTGTTGAGGAGGTTCTTCAAGTCATAGTGAGGCAATTGTAGAGGAGAAGATGTTGAAGACCTCTATTGATCGAGATTAAGACAAGTACTCATTAAGGGGAAGTGTTGGAGTATGTAATTCCTACTTGCCTTATGTTTGTGATCATATTTTATTATTGAGATTATAAGTCATAACTAGGTAAAGTTGGTTCTTTATGTAGAGCTTGTTCCTAGTCTCTAGGAGGTTGCTAGGCCTAATAGATGTGAGAGATTCTCTCCAACTGGATGCTTCCTAGATTGGTGTGTAGTTGAGATATTTCCTCAACCAATAAATTGTGTGTTCAAAATAGCTTCCCTATCTTGAGACAAAGTTAATCGTATTTATATCTATACTATTATATTATTTAATGTTAAACATTCAAGACAATTTTGGTATCTAATAATGATCTACTCTCTCATATATTTACAAAAAGTTGAAAACAAGATGGTTTTAATTGGAAAAAAAAGTAAAAGAAAAAATGTAAAATGCTTTTCTTTTTTAATAAATAAGTGAAATCGCTCCTCAATTTAAAAAATGAAATCACTAATATAATAAAAGAATTATTTGAATTATTTCAAAATTAGTTTTGATATTCTCTAAAGAAAATGCTCTATGTTCTATGTGTATATTATAATAATCTTCAAATAAGCAATGTATATGAAAATAATAATCTTAAAACAAAGTCATCAAATAATATAGAACATAAAGAATCTAAATGCATCTCTAATCTTTATTAGATAATTTTTTGTTTGTTTGTTAGATAATATGAGTCTAGAGATTACTGACATGCCTAACCTATAGTTTGAGTAACTATGACTCAAGAGCATCGAAGTTGTCAAAATCACTAGGGGATCGCACCTGGCCTCGGCCACAACAACCTTTAACATGGATAGATTTTTTTTCTCATAAAATTTCAAACAAATAACCTTTTCACCACAAAAATATTAACAAAATCTTGGCATTGTGTATTTTATACATGTGAACAATCTTTATTAAATAATTATTTAAACCTTACAACTCAATAATATACTTGATTTATGTAAATTTGTATATCATGGATTATAATTTTTTGTCATTTTATTACTTGCATGTTATGGTGGTAGACAAACCACAAACGAAACTAAAAAATGCTTCACATTTATGGATAAAACAAGAGAAATAAAAATGTCTTCTAGTTCTTTCGTGCTCACATATCGTCCTTTTTTAAGTGATGTATTGGTTTACAATTAAATAAATAAATAAATTGTTCAGTGGCCCATTTCAGAAACTAGATATGTATTTTCTTTCATTTTTATTAGATTTGAATGTTGATTTATTATTTTGTTTTTTTACATCTTAATTTATTACAATTAAAAAAAATTGATCATTTTCATCACCTTAAAATTAGGGAGGCCTTGGAAATTGAAAGTAGACTTATCAATCTAATGATTGGAATATGAGCAGTTGTTGGATCCCTGCCTTATCTCCTTAAGTTTTTATTTATTATTATTATTAATTATTATGATTTTTAAACAATAAGTTCGAGTGTAATTTTTAATTCAATTTAGTTCTAGAATACCTTCCATTTGTTTAATAATATTATTAAAATAATAAATATTAATTTTTATTCATTATTTATTTTTATTAAATTAATTTTTTTTCAATGGAATGGGTAACAATTTTCATTAAAAAAGCTGAAAATGGGCTAGGTCCCTTACACACATCGAGAGCTTAGTCTCATAATTATGTAGGTATACAAGCAAAGAGACTCTATTGCTACCTATCTTATTCATATATATACTCTTTACATCTTTCAAACTATATATCTTCCAAAAGACTCCACAATATTCTACTATTCGACAAAACATAAGATTATGCAAATAAAAAACATCTTCTACCTGTGAATTTTAGGCTAGATTTCTTCCTATGCCTCTTCAACATGTAAACCTGGTTCCACACTCGAACCAACACCAAGATCCAATTCACGGTTCGCAGCGGCAACATTTCCCTATGCTAAGAAAGCAGTGCCATCACAGATTCCAAAGACCTCCTTTAGAACGCCCACAGTGGTTGTCTCGACCTGCAATTCGATGTTCTCCACCTTATGTCTTAGATTCATAACACCAGTATTCAGTTGTTCCATTGTTTTTTGGAGCACCTCCATTTCCTTCCCAAAGCCAGATAATTGAGCAAACACAACAACCATATTTTCAATGATCTTCTTATAGTCTCTTTGATAACCTGCTTACATGAATTGTCAGCAATTTCCACAAAACTCCCGTTGCGCGTAGACGTCTCAGCATCATTGCCGCTACCATTACTCATAGAAGCCATTTTCCTTGCTATTATCCCCCGCGCCAAAAAAATTCGATAATTGATCTACTTTAACCAACAACTATAAATAAATGTTTGATTCTTTGCAACATTCCTTCCCATCTTGTTAGGCATAAATGCATTTCGATTCTGCAACATTACTAAGTCGCTTTCCTTCCCCTCCATCACTGTCGGTTTCCACTTAACTCGAACCACAATGGTACAAGGCTTGCATTTGTGTGGTCTATTATTTATTATCTAAGCGCAGAGTGCCCACTTGTCATGAGTCATGGCCACCTTTCTACCGCTCGCCCACTTGTGCTTTAAATTCCAATTGATATTTCTTTCTCTCGAGACTTTCTAGCGTATCCTCGATATGTTGTCATACTTAATTTCCTACATTTTCATAATAATTCCTGAACTCCAGCGATAATCCAAAAGGATTATGATAAATGTAATATTTATGGAATTGACATATATCACTGTGATGGTTTATAAGCAAGGATATTTGCTCTAATTCCGATCCAATATTGGCTTGTACATCCACGTCTTGGTTATTAGCGCTCTTTTAACATGGAAGATTTTGAATTTTTCTATTTCTAAGAAGATACACTCTCCTTATGTATAATGGAGAGGTTTTAGGATCAATAAGGTCTTCATTTCTGAAAAGTCTCATACTTTTTTGGGTAACCATCATTGAATCACCAACAATAGTCAAATTCTTGATGTCCCTGGAGATGTTGATCTTCAAGCTTTGCTAAAGAGAGAGAGCGCTTCAACTTGATTGTTCGTGGCTTTCCCGAGACCCTAAGCGAACTTTGTTTCCGACTTTTCTTCGAAGTTTAGAAGCACCGCTCCCGCTCCAGCCTCTTCATCTTTTTATTAATTATATTATTAGTAATAATAAAATTAATTTCATTCATTTATTCCTTATTATTTATTGATTTATATTAATATTTTTAAATTTTGTCTCATTTATCTATTTAAAATTTATTTAATTTATTGATGATTTATTGTTTTATAATAAAATTTGACCTTATCAGAATTTAGAACTTCTCAGATTAAAACAATATATAAATACTAACAAATAATTATTCATTGTTATTTCAGATATTTATCAATTGGTTTTTTTTAATAAAGAAATATATTTATTATAAATAATATTTCTTGAGTCAAAACTAGTTGTTATATTATAACAGTTAGTAAACATATCTCTACATCTATTTAATTCTGGTTTCTCATCTTGTAATGAAGATGAACCACACTTGTGGTTCTATATTTTGTGGTTCAGAACACGTCGACAATATTTTTTCCTATGCAATTATCACCAAAAAAATTCTCTCCATAAAAATTATAGATCACAAAAGCCTAAATTCAAATATAAATTAAATAAAAAAAATTCATTTTTTAAAACCAACTAAAAAACTAAAATAAATAATTAAATATACTCCTTGAAATCTAAAACAATATCAAATAAAAAAATATGCTCCGCTAAAAGCTAAAATGATAAAACTACAATGAAACAAATATCCCTCACTCTAATTGATCATAATTAAAAAAAAAAGTAAAGAATTGGAAAAAAATCTAAAAAAATAAATGTTTCTCAATTTAGGCTCCAGTGATCTATAATGAATTACAAAAAGTCTTTCGGTAGAAACCACATAACAAAATTTTTCTAGCCCACCCGTTTCGAACCAACTAGTGTGGTTCATCATGAAGAAGAAGACCATGGTAACAACTTAAATAGAGAGTAATGTAGAGACCATAATTTCAAATAATGACTATTTAAATATTATTTTTCAAAAATAGTCATTATATAAAATTATGGTATCTACATTGTTCTCTATTAAAGCTATTGCCATGGTCTACCTCTTCATCTGGTCCTGATGATGAACCATACTGGTTGGTTCGAAACGCGTGGGCCAAAAAAAATTGTTATATAATTTCTAACGAATTTTTTTTTGTAAAATAAATGTTATATAAATTATAAAATAAAAAATTTGAAAATATTAAAACTTATAAAAAATAAAAAAAAACGGATTTATAAATAAAAAAAATAAAAATTTAAAAATCGAATTCTTATTCAAAAACAACAAAAAAGCATTTTAAACCAAATAAAAAAAATACACTCGCGTAAAAATTGAAAAGGTAAAAGAAAAAACAAAAAACAATTTTTATTTTTTATTTCTATAAACAATATAAAATATATAAATACAACAAATAAAATGTAAGCTTCTAATCATTATCATAATCATATATGTGTAAAATTATTAAAAAGAAATAACATTGTGTGTGAAAATAAAATTAATTAGTATAAAGTTTATTAAATAAGATTAATAAATAATTTTTTTCATTTTAAATAAATATAAGGATATATATATATAATATATAATATATATAATATAAATATATATATATGAGATTTTAGTGAATTAAATAAATTATTAACTTTAAAATTCAGTATTATCTAATGTAACTCTAATATTTAATTTTAAAAAAATAAAATATTTTTCTCAATATAAAAAACGAAAACAAAAACAAAAAACTATTTTCAAATATATGATTGGACTATAATTTCAAGGTTTTATTGCAGCCTTTGTCATATGGATAATTGCCTCACATATTTAATTCCATAATTTATAGATATGGTTAACATTTGTAGAGTGAATTTTTATTTCTAAGTTTCGCAAGAAAACCCATCTCAAAACAAGCTCTACGAGACAGCTATCTAAAAAGATGCTCTTAAGGGCAACTTAGTCCCTACCACTCCAATTAAAAATTATGCTTTGAGAAAAAGCTCAAAAATTAAATACATTTGGATGATGAATCTTGTGAATTGGGCTAAATTAGATGCGCAAAACCTCTAACTCTTCCCCTTTTAGAACTATATTTTATCGGTTCAACGTTCTTAAGGGAATAACAACAAATGTAGAAGCACCTTACTAACCTGGGACACATGGATTATGCGTACCACATCTTGTTTCACATTTTTTTAGAAAATAAAAAACCAAAACTTTTTATTAATAAAAAGTTGTTTATATATGGCATATATGTTAGGATATTCACCATTTCTGGCATATATCTTATGATCATCACATCTGGACATTATGTCTAGCTATTCATATTTTCTAGAGTATGCCTATGTTCACAAAAAAGATAAATCAATTCGGATTTAAAATATATCTATGCATGTACCTTATGTAGTTTAAACCTATTTTATTTCCCATCACAAAATTTATCACAATAAGCTAAAGCATAAATAATGGTTTTTCCAAATCAATAGAAGAGGGACTATATAATACAAATTTTGCTTGTCTTGTGGAATTTATCATTGTAAAAAGCAATGTAAATAATCTCCCTTTATTGTTTTTTTACCCTACCTTGGATAATGCATCAAACATTTTATTCCTTGTATATATGTAAAAAGGTTAGTCCACTGAAACATCTAATCACCATTTTAATTCTCTTCATCCAATTTATGAGCAAGGGAGGTTCAAAAGAAGACTGCATCATAACCCAATCGATAACCACTTTAACCCAATTGATAACCACTTTTGAGTCTCCAAAGACATCCATTGATTCGATGGGTAACCAATTTTCACAATATAGGACCCCCCAAAGGGAGATGGTCTTTGCTCAAGTATCACAACCCACCCCACTATTCTAACAAAAATGAGTAATAAGTGCCAAGCTTTATGACTATATATTCCCACTCCGGCATATATTATTGCAAGTTTCACCATCAAAGAATCCCACAAGAAATTTACTCCATATATTCAAGTGTTGTAAACATATCCAAGACCCCTTCTCAATCATTGGCCCAATTTAATTGTCATATGTTGCAATCTTTATACAAATACTCTTGATATCCATTTGAGAATCCTCAAATATTTTTTGCATTCTTACTCCTCCAAATGACCCAAAAAATGTAAAGATAAAGAGTGTGATATACCTCATAACTCGAATTGCCCTCATGCAAACATGCATCCAATGAAAAGGATTCAACAAATATTTAAGATGTTCAAAACACCAATCCAAATGGAGGTCGCATGAGGACAATTTAAAAAAAATTTTGAACCACGTCCTCAATCTTCGAGTTACATATAACGCAATCAACTTTGCTCGATGAAACCTCCTTGCTTATTTTGCCATGCCAACCATCCTCGAGTTACATATAACGCATCAACTCTGCTCGATGGAACCTCCTTGCTTATTTTGCCATGCCAACCATCCAAAATATTTTAGTTTAAGAGGAAGGTTCCACTTCTATATTTCCGAAATCACCTTCGATCCTAAAAAAAAAAATGATGAGCAGGAGTGATATATTTGTATACCGCCTTTGCCGAAACTTGGCCTCGAATAGATTTATCATCCCACGTGAAGATAACATCTGATAACATCCTTTTCAATCAGTGAACTACTAGCCATAAATAGGTTGTATACGTGCCTATCCCAAGTTTCAACCAATTCACCAAATTCCCAGAATCGAATCCAGGTAGGACATATTGTGATGGGATCACACATCATGTTTCACATTATCATTGTAACTTTGCACGAAATGTGGATTAATAGATTATATACACGATGAATTAGATGCTCTGTAATTGCAGTTTATTTGGTAGTCTGTAATGATACAAAAAAATCCATTAATTAATTAAACACAACCTCAAATAGGAATAATATCAGCCAAAGAATAGTAGATATTATTAAAATTATTTTTCAGTGGTATTCAAAGACGTTACTGGCATGCAAATTATATTAATTATCAGGTTTTCAAACTGGGGTTCAACTATGCTGTGACATACTCCAACACAAAGCCTTTAGAATTTCAAATAGCTTGAAGGTTGTTACCAAGTGTTAGTGTAATTGGAAATTTGGAAGTTTTGAATTATATACCATATTAAGAAATATACTAAATATACCAACAGTCACTGCAATGTTTTATTGGGGTCATTAGAGCTTCATATTTCATATTAAAAGTATTTCATATTAAAAGTAGTGCCCATTCCCTTAACACAACTTCTTACCCGCAGGGTGATCTTAACGCAACTTCTTACCTGCAGGGTGATCTATTGTTAGAAAAGAGGAACTGAAACATAGGCTCAAATGTTAATATTTTGATAAGAGTAAGAAAGAGTTGTTTTAATCGGAGTAAATCTATAATTTGAAAATAAATTATACCTTTACTATGATTAAAACAACAATTATAATGTTCTTCTCATTACAACTTTACTTTAATTTGAAAAGAGGATTCGTAGGGCACTGTGCAAATCAACTAGTGAGGAGGTAACTAATATTCTCAAGATCATTACACAGGTGGATAGAACATCTTTAGAAGATTGCATGCAAAACTGGTCTCTTCTTAATAGAGCCTTCAGGGCTCTACCTCTATACCTTTGTTGGGGAATTTTGCATAGTAGAAACACCTTCATCTTTGAGAATAAAACTCCATATCTGAGGTCCACTGCTTTATCCATTGTGTACTATTTTATGGATATTGTCCCTTGGAGTCCTCCCCCCACACCCGCAGTTGGTCACTAAAGAACCTTCATAATATCTTCCATGTAGGTTTTTTTTATGGTACAACTATGTATGTGTGGCTCTGGTGCCATCATCAGATTCAGCCCAACTCTGGCATATCATTTTTACTAGTCTAGAGGACATGGCTCAAATGTCTAGGCAGAGGTGCTGGAATTATAGGGGGCGAACAAATGTGCCAATTGGTTGGGTATAGATAAGATTTTGATTGTTGGAGACTCAAAGACTACTATCAATAGGGTCAATAGACACTAAATTCTACATGTCCCTTCCTTTACCCACTAGATGGAGTGCATTCGGGCCATGTATACCTCTTTTCTCTCCATTTCTTTTTGCCGTATTTTCAAGGAGAAAAATGCCTTGGCTAACTTCTGAAACCAATGTCAAGAATGAGAAAAGGTGCTTCGAGATTCTGGGTTGAACCTTTATGTTTGTTTTTTCTCATGATCCCATTTCGGGAGATTATTTGGGACTTTGATGCCATTTAGAATTATGCACATGTAGCTATAGTTTGTTTTTTCTCATGATCCCACATCCTGAGATTATTTGGACTTTGATGCCTTTCATAATTATGCACATGTAACTATAGTTTGTTCAATTAAAGGTTGTTGCTTTTTTTCTTTAAAAATTACTATAATTTGAAAAACAAAATATGCTCTTTGTTTGCCATGACAATGAAGTGGATTGGGCCTAGAGTATGTCCTAAAACTGCTTCTACATAAGAAGTTGTCTTCCTCGGACATAAGAAAACAAGTTAACACCTTGACACCCAAAGGCATCTGGCAGGAGTGAAAGCCCGCCCCCTTACGAACCACCAATGGATTATTCCAGGTGGCATGGTTTTCCTTGAATAACAGTGATGAGCCACCCTACATTCATGAATAACAGCTGGAGATAATTGTCCTCATTGCTGGTTTTCGAACTCATTTATGATAGGTTTTCCCTCTTGCGGAAGACATTAAAGCGGGTGACCATGACCATGACAAGAAAAATAGAAACTAAAGATATCGTTGTGCATATCCAAATCGAATAAAACATTCCCCTGTTTTAAGAATTTAGAAAGGGAAACAATTTCTCACCGAAGCCTGGGCACCTACCTCTTGTTTTTGAACTTGTACCACACACTCTTCAACTCAATGAACTACCATTAGTATTTTTGTGCGCTTATGCTTTTCTCAGCGTGCTTGAAACAAAAGCTCTGGATAAACTTCTTTTACCACATGACACAAATAAGAGAGGGGATTGGGAAAAGTAGCAATGTTTAAAGACTACAATAGATTTAGTTACTCCCAAAAGTCGAGCATGCAAACAGTTAGTAATAGGGAAAACTCCCATTAAAAAAATTGCACATCTCTACCAAAACTTGCAGAGACATCTTCTCTATGTCTTACATAACCATACATCTAGTATTTAATTATTTTTCAATAATATTAAAAAATATATATTTCAAACATGTGATTGAATGATGATTTGAAGGATAATCATTGCAGATCACGGCGCTGCGAAGGAAAGCACAGAATGAGGGTTTGAACCAAAAGAGGATTATTGTTGGCGGCCATGGAAGGGCGAGGAGGGGGGAGTTCCACTCCCTCCTACAGCCATGTAGTGGCAAACAGAAGCAAAGAAGTAGGTTCAAATCGCTTCAAAAAACCAATGGAGGCGAAAACGGAGAGGAATAACACAGAAAATCTAGAAAACCTCAGTTCTCATGAGAGGGAAGAGAATCATGAGGAAGTGAGAGGAGAGGAGAGAACAGTATGCAGTAGTCAGAAAGTTGAGCACAGGAGCGTGACAAGACTCTGCAAACCCAGGTTAGTCATTAAACCACGGAATGTTTTAAATAATCTAGCGCTACAGGAGCACAGGGATCACATGGCGGCGTACGTAGTTATATGTAAATTTATGGGGATATGGCCAATGGAGAAGGCTTTGTAGGTTTGGATAAGAAACCAATGGAAACCTAAGGGGGAAATAACCCTACACCTTGGGTCCAAGGGTTTCTTCACAGTGATGTTCACAAACCTAGAGGACAAAGACCGAGTGTTCAAAGGAGGACCATACTTTTATGCTACGGCTGGCCTCTACATGCGACTGTGGGTGATGAATTTTGTCCCGAAAAGAGAAACATTCACATAAATACCGGTATGGATACGACTCTACTCCCTACCTTTAGATTACTGGCTACCTGAATCCTTAAAATCCATAGGCAATAAATTAGGTCATTTTTTAAAAATATCATAGGCAACTCTGCGAGGAAAATACACCTATTTTGCTCGCATATGTGTAGAAATGGACCTATCAGGAGAACTTTCGGATGAAACCATTCTAGAAGTATATGATGAAGAATGGGTGTAGGCGGTGGACTATGAACATGTCCCATTCAGATGTCGTAAATGTCATGAACACGACCACCTCATCAGAGGGTGCCCTTTAAACAAACTAGAGAACAATATGAAAACCAACACAGGCAAAGACCCTGAAGGTTTTACCAGATGGGAGGCAAAGGGAAAGGAGGAAAAAAGTACTGAAGGAAAACCAACAAGGATAAACACCCAAGTCATAACAGTTTCAAAATTTTAGAAGAAGAAGGTGGGAACAATATGATGAACCAAGCACCGAAGGATAGTCCTGCAGAGAAGGAAAAAGATGCCAGCATGGAGGATGTACCTGAGAACAACAAACTAAAGGAAGATATTCCAAGCATCATGGAACTCGGCAGGGACCATGAGATGACCCCAAGTGAAGTTGGAACAGAGGACCACAAACTACAAGAGATTCTTGAGAGGGATAACCTTGATCTAGAAAAGTTCTTGGAGCAGGGAACTACCAAAGGGGTTGATTCTCTACCATAAGAGGAGTTTGACAGAGTACAATAGCTCTTCCTCTGGAGATCTCAAGCAAAGGGTTCGGGAGTCAAATGAAACCATGAAAGCCAGGAAAACAGAGGGCTTAAGATGATGGAAGCAACATTAGGACACTCTTCCAAGAACCCAGGCAGGAAAAGAGGAAGGAAAAGATAGAATGAGCTGCTGATAGAGAGTGGGAAACTCACGATTAACTCAAGTAAGATGAAAGATCTTACTAGTTACTCATTTACAAATCTTTCATAATGACGCTCATGACCTGGAACATTAGGGGTCTAGGAAGTAAAAGAAAACAAATAAATCTTAGCAATAGAATAAAAGAAGAAAATCCAGACATGGTTTTTATCTAGGAAGCAAAATGTTCAATAGATAAAATCAGAGAGATACATAGAAAATGATTCATTAAGTGTGAGTATCTAGAATTTAAAGCAGACAACACGGTAGGAGGGATTCTCACCCTCTGGAATCCCCTGAAACTTAGAACCTTTCAATGGTGATCCAACCTTTGGGTGATAAGGAAATATATATGATCACAAATGTCTATGGTCCTCAAAAGGTTGAGGACAAACTCAGGCTTCTCACCTCTCTGGAGGGTTTGAGAGAGATACATCCTGTTATGCCCTGGATTCTGGGAGGGGATTTTAATATGATTAGATCTCTTACTGAAAAAAAATGTGAGACCAGAACACTAGGCAGAGACTCCATTACCTTCCAGCTCTTCCTAAATGACATGAGGCTAGTGGACACGAAGACAATAAATGGTACCTTGACCTGGAACAATAAGAGGGGAGGGACTTCTCAAGTTGCCTCTAAATTAGATAGATTTATAATCTTGGAGGACCTCATTCTCTCTAGCCCTGCCTTGACTGCATCAATCCTTCCTTTCGGAGGCTCAGATCACTGGTCTGTCCAACTTGAAGCTTCTTTTATAGGCACTCCGAGGAACAAATCTTTCAGGTTTGAAAATGTCTGGCTCACCCACCCTGACTTCATTAGTAATATTGGTAAATGGTGGGTGGAAGATTTGCATGTTCAAGGCACTAATATGTTCCTTCTACAATAGAGACTGAAACACATCAAACTCAGGCTTAAAGAATGGAACAAAAAGGAGTTTGGCAATATTTTCAAAGCCAAAAGAGAGGTTGAACAAAAACTACATGGAATCAATTAGATCCTTATCACAGATGGCTTTACCGAGGAAAGGAAAATGCAAGCTGACACTCTTCAACAGGAATGGGAATACAGATGCCAGCAAGAAGAGATCTTCTGGAGACAAAAATTGAGAGTGCAATGGCTTAAAGAAGGGGACAGAAATACAAAGTTTTTTCACAAGTCAACCATGGATCACAGGTCACATAACAGGATTTCCAAATTAAGAGACACTCAAGGGAAATAGCTCAACACCCACAAAGAAATGGAATGTGCTCTGGTACAACATTTCCAAAGCATAGCAGAGGAGCCTTTCGTAGACAGATCACAATTTATCAACAACTTCACAAAGTACATTCTAAAGCTTGTAACCAGGGGAGAAAATTACAATCTCAACAGGCCAATGACTGAAGAGGAAGTTAATGAAGTCATCAAAGAAATGCAAAATGGGAAAGCTCCAGGACTAGATGGGTTCAATTTTGACTTCTTCAAAGCATGCTGGGAAATAGTCAAACAAGATATCTTTGAAGTTGTGGAGGATTCAAGAAGATCCAAAACCTTTTTGATGGTGGTCAATGCTTCTTTCATAGCTTTGATTCCAAAGGAGAAAAAAAGTTATGACACCAGACATATTCAGACCCATAGCTTTATGCAATGTCGTCTACAAAATTATTTCCAACGTAATTGCAAACAGGCTCAAGCCCCTACTTCCAACGCTTGTGTCTGAGAAGAAAATTGGTTATGTGGAAGGAAGGAAAATTCTAAACAACATCATTCAAGCTCACGAGGTGGTTCATTCTCTTAAGAGCAATAAGCAAGCGGGGATGATCATACAACTTGACCTAGCGAAAGCTTATGACAAGCTAAAGTGGTTGTACATCAGGGAAGTACTAATAGCGTACAGCTTCGACCACAACTGGATAAGATTGGTAATGGCCCTTGTTACCACAGCTAATTTTTCAATCCTGCTTAATGGCTCTCCATCCAGAACCTTCAGGCCTTCGAGAGGTCTTCAACAAGGAGATCTGCTCTCCCCCTTCCTCTTTATTCTCATGATGGAAGGATTAGGCAGAGCGATTAAATTCGCCAATATAGAAGGAAGAATCCAGGGTCTCAAACTCACCCCGAATGGGGAGGCTTGGACTCATAAACAATTTGTGGACGACACTATGATATATGATACACCCACGGTCAAGGAAGCTAAAGCATTCAAACAAATCCTAAACGAATTTGCAATGGCAACTGGTACAGAGGTAAGCCTCACCAAATCCAAAATTTTCTTTTTTAATACTGACATTGCTATTCAGAGAAACCTCTCAAGAATTCTCAGCTTTCAAAGAGATCAGTCACCATCCAAATATCTAGGAATACCTCTCACTGATAAACCTTTGAGCAAGGAAGTTTGGGAGCCAGTGACTAATAGAATGCAGGACAAAATTAGGAAATGGACAAGCAGGTCTTTGAATTTAGCAGGACGACTAGTGCTTACAAAGGCTATCCTACAAACTATTCCTACCTTCATGTTTTTAGCTCTGCCTACCCCTAAAGGAATTCTGCAACTCATCAGGAATATTCAAAGAGACTTTCTTTTGGGAAAAGGGGAAGAGAAAAAACAATGGGTTTTGGTAGCTTGGGATAAGCTGTGTAAACCTAAGAACCATGGGGATCTAGGACTTCATGACCCTGAAACCCTTAGCAAAGTCTTGGGGGAAAAACTTTGGTGGAGATGGCTAAAGGAGTCGACAACCCCATGGGCCAAGCTTTGGAAACAGAAGTATGCAAACAATTGGCAAGAAAGGCATCATATTCAGATGTCTAGGCACATCAAAGGCTCCAACATTTGGAACAATGCCTGGGAGAATAGAGCCATAGTTCAGAAGCACAGTTTCAGGGAGATCAGAGATGGAAACCTAGCATGGTTTTGGGAGGACAACTGGCAGTAGGAACCCAACCTGTCTAGAGAAGAATTATCCAATCTTAAGAATGACATTGACAATAAAGGTTTACTCAGGGTAAGTGATTTCTGGGATCAAACAAGATACAAGGATAAATGGAGAACATGGAAGAACCTGGGATACAGTGAAGAAAGCCCTTTGAAGGCCCAAGCAGAAGCTCTTGCAATCATCTTGGAACAAAGAAAGATTTTAACATCTCTATTGTCTGACCAACTAAGATGGGGAAGAAATAATGAAGACAACTTCAACCTCAAAGAAGCCAAAAGAATTGCCATTGGGCTTGACTTCCCAAACCTTGATAAGATATGGAAGGACCTATGGTAGAACACGCACTGGATGAAAATTAAAC
>APFE030499240.1:0-25840 GCA_000404065.3 Pinus taeda | reverse complement strand
ACTAGTTCACGATGATGCTGGGTTTGTGAGATCATCTCACAGTATTGGAAACATGATCGATGCTGAAAACAATCCATTGCAAGTGGGCAAGCCTGCAATTGAGCCAAAGAAGTAGGCTCCTCCCTGACATGCTGACCACCTTTGCCACTTTTGTGATACCTTCGTGGCACATTTACCTCCGGTGTAGAATCACTATCATACTCCTGCTCATAGATTGACTCGGTCTCTGACATGACTTTGAAAACAAGATAGCTGGAATATATATGCTGATGTATAATCTGTGTGTACAATTGACTGTAAACTGTTCTTTGCTCTAAAAATGCTATGACCAAGGGGACACAAATGCACAAGGGAATATTAGGAAAGGGAAAACATTAGGGAATTAGGGACTTTGGAAATAAAAACAAGGGAATTAGGGAAGGAAAGGGAAATGAAAATATTGGATTTAGGATTTTGGGATGTTAGGTAGGGAAAATGTGTTTTTTTTTTTTAAATAGAGGTGAGGGACTAAGATTTGAGGGATTGTAGTGTAGGATTAATGAGGGAATTAATGGGGAAAAATAATGGTGAATTTGAGAATTGGAAACGAAGGGAAATGGGGAAAAAATCACAACCTTGGTTTCAAACCCTACAACAATTTTTTACACTCAAACCCTACAACATTTTTTCATTGACAAAGGAGGGCTTTCCAACTTGGATCTCTAGGGCAAATGTTTAATGAACCCGTCACATTAACCTTTAAAAGCCAAGCAAAGGTAATGGGTATGAGCCTACCTGCAAATTTGTGCGGAGAGGAGGTGATTTGATGCTTTTCCAAACAAGTTTCGGGCTCCAAACCCAGTGCGTCGCGCGCTTGTATTTTTACACTGTGGCTTTGTGCCTAGTGCGCTGCGCGCCTGGAAACTGCTCCAACTTCCACTCAAACTCACAATTTCGCTTTGGAACAATCTTCTTCACTCTTGGCATGTACAATGAGTTGAAAATGTGTTGAAATATCTTTATAAAGACTCCCTTTTGATTTTTTCTTGGTCCATAACCCATTTTGTAATGTTTTGTCGTTGACACTTTTTCAGGGTTAACAGACTTCTGACTTTTTTGGTTCCCTCCTTAAATTTGGTTGAAATAATGATTTTCTTTGACAATTTTTTGCAGGGATCGCTGTGATATGATCTGGAAAAGGAGACCAAGGCTGCGCCTGGACATTTCAAGAACTGAAATTTTTGAAAATTTATTACAAAAATGAGATGACGACTTATCTTCAAAACAGAGTTTTGAAGAGAAGTCCTAATTTATCTGTATAATGATAAAAATTATTGAGGTAACCATCTATCGAGGACATCCCTCTGGCCTGTTGGTTCTTCTTAGACTTTGCAAAACAAAATTGACTCAACCCTAGACCTAATGACCGAGAACTATTGTCATGACCTAGAAATTTGAAACAGGACAGTAAATGATCTTTCAAGACTTGTTTTTTATGAATAGACCTGAACCAGCAGTGCCAAGCACGAGGGGAATGAGTGACACAAACCATTCCGTCAGAGTATTTGCATGCCTAACGAAATGCAACTTATCGAAACTGATGGGACACTAAACATGAAATGCAAAAAAGGGCTTGATCTCTGACGGAGGGGTAACTTGACCGATATACAGTTCCAATAATACCTTCA
This sequence comes from Pinus taeda, assembly GCA_000404065.3. NCBI lineage: Eukaryota > Viridiplantae > Streptophyta > Pinopsida > Pinales > Pinaceae > Pinus > Pinus taeda. Next base: position 24,173 of record APFE030499240.1, on the reverse strand, counting down.
AATCATCATTCAATCACATGTTTGAAATATATATATTTTTAATATTATTGAAAAATAAATATTCATTTTTCAAAGTTAAACATTACGATTTTCATTGGTCAGTTCTAGAGTAATGGGAGTAAAAGGGAAAACTGATTATTAGAGTCCTGCCTTGGTAGGGACTAATAAGAACCTTGAAAATAGCTCATATTCAGGTAAATACCATATTAAAACTATAAATGTGTAGACATACTAGTGGCTACTACCTACCAAAATTTATGCAAGTTCTTGTGCTTTAACAAGTAGTTAATTTATCCACTTCATGTCTCAAATTATTAGTTCTTGCCAAACAAAGAGTCTAGAATTTGATTTGCCTATTGGCCACTATCAATTTAGCATTGACCAATGTAAATTACAATTATTAATGCAAATTTTCCCAAAACATAGTTTCTAACTCGAGTGGCAGGGACCAAACTCCCTGTACCACACATTTGTATATGAATAAAAACTAATTATAAATTGTATAAACATATTATTGTATAATTTCAAAACAATATTACATGTTTTAGACTCTACAACAAATCATTAAAAATCAAATCAAGCTAAGCACTTGACCTAGAGAGTAGACTTTGCAAAAAAACTCAGTGATAAATCACTCATTAAAGAGCGAGTGAATCTAAACTAATATTTTTGAGTTGGAATATATTACTTTTTCATTTCTTAATGGAATTCCTTCTTTATGAAAATACAAATATGCCTCACATATCTCATCTCGACCTTTTCCACAACTAGCCATCTTAACTCCAAAGAATTTGATTTCTTAGGACATTAAGATGATTATTTTTTATGGATTTTCCTTTATTTTCATATGTAAAAGATATGCGTTGATACTTTTTCAATAAATTACCATGGGACTGAGTGTCAATGAGACTAAGTTTCATCCCATTTACTTCCAACCGAACGTAGATCCATTTCCAAACATTGGTTCATGCCAAAATATTTAAGGAAGAAAAAAAAAGAGTGGAGTTTGTCTACGTACATTAGTAGGGGCCAAACACGAGTTGAAACTCCATGGTTCTCTTTCAATTAAAGTTGACTTGAAATAGATTTTAAAATGGGAAACTATAGATCTCTTAAATAAAGTATAGCATGCAATCCATAAGTCCAAGTTATTATTAGGCCATGTTGAATTTTTGTTGTTTGTTATGATATCATTTTATATCGTTTTCTTATCACTATTTTTTTTATAGATTTCTCTAGTAGAAGTTCAAATAAAACATATATGATAACATCCACAAAATCTGCATATAAATGATTGGAAGCATGAAGCCGGAAGTGATCGATACATCAATTAATGATCATATACATAAAGTTGATAACATGGAAAACCATAATTGAGAACAATATCCAAGCCACGTTAGAGCACTTACGGTTATAAATTCATTTAAAACCCAAAAACAACTATATAGTAGACTTGAAAGCCAGAGAAAAACAAACAAGTAAATTGTTTAAAAAATGTAAGTGAAATATAATGGTAGGTATCTATATTGTGCAATCAAGATCTACATATTTTTGCTTTTAAATTGATAAATTTCTATTGTGTGTATCTCCTTATCCTAATTAAAAGGTGTAGGTGAAAAGCAACCCAATAAGTGATATAATTTTGGAATATAATTATTTGATTCCAATAAGTATGGTGGTATGATTAGACTAGATATACATAAGTGTTGGCCCTTAATTTTGGTCATTTTTGTTTATCATAAAACCACTTAATTACCATCATATTCCTCTTTTTTTCACTCATATATGCTTCATTTTACCCTTATTTTTCATATTCAGGTAATTAGATTAACTTTTCAATTTTTAGAAATTTTAGTAAAAATTGGGGTTTTAAAAGTATTTTTGGATAGAACTGAAAATTCCTGTAATTGCTCCATTGAAGTCATACTTGCAAGACACCTGAGTGTAAGATAAGCATGGATTTAAAAAGTTTGGGAACTAATAATGGAAGTCTACCTATTGGTTCGGTCAAACTGAGCTAAAACAGACCCAGTCAACTCTGGTCAAACATGACCTGTTGTCCAGAAAATCCCTATGAAATAAGCCAAAATTAGTGATTTTTGGGATTTTTCCAAATTTTGTGTATCTGAATGGGTGGATTCAACCAGGATAGATGGCATTAGGATAGATAAGGTTGTAAGAGACCTTTTAGTCAAGTTTGTTTATTATTTCTCTATTTAAGCCAAAACTATTGAAGGCTTAAGAATGTAGAATTTATGTAATTTGATTTTGAGACTCTTTGAAGACTGAAAGTTAATTGAGGAACATGTTTCATTTCAATTTGTTGTTCATGCTTGGTTGATTTACTGAAGTTGTTGTAGCTGAGATTTCTTCAAGTGTGCAAGGCAAGGGTGGAGGGCACCCACACCAAGCTAAGTGCACTTCTTGGTTAAAACTTTCATAGTTTTCATAAATAGTTATTGTTTTAAATGTATTTAGATGTGTGATGATTGCGGAATGAATATTGGTTTAATTCTAATCTACATATCAAGGGACACACAAGAATTTAAGTTAAATTCCCCTTCTATTTGTTCTTGAACTAAAACTGAATTTTATTCTCTTTTCCTCATTTGAAGTTATTTCTGCATTTTGGTTTGAAGCAATGGTGACTATGATAGAGTAGAATTTTGAAGAAGGACAACTTGGTCCTCCTTAGTTAGGAGCCTCTTCTTTTACATCTTCTGCATCATAAACCATTGTTAATTAGTGATTTGGATTTCTCTTTATGAAAATAGTATTGTAGGGAAGGACAACCTAGTTCTCTTAAGTTAGGAGCCTCATCCCTCACATATTACATAAGTGAATCATAAATTACTTAAATAGATTTTATATTTGTAATATGCATTTCTTTTAATCTTTCTAATTCATCTTCTAAAATTGACTACCATTAGAATCCATAGACTTTGGACATGCTTCTAAGTTCTACAAAACCGGATTGATAATAAAATACTTGTGTTAATTTACTCAATAAATTGATCCAACATTTTGGCGTCGTTGATGGAAAACATACTTCAACATAGTCAAATAAAGGATAAAAACAAAATAAAAACAAAAACAACAAAAATTAAGTTTTTTTAGTTATGTTTCTTTATGCCTAGATATAGAGATGAGAAAGGTTGATCCCAAAACAAAACCCCCAACCACTAATAAAAACTCACTAACTACAAAATCCATTTGCAAAATAAAGATCTACAAAACATGATGTTAAGGAAGTCATTTAGAGAAGGAGGGTATGCTACCACTATTCTCAAATCATTGTCCACAATTTAGAATAGTCACTAGGGATGAATCTTCATTCAAAGGATAGAAGAGCAACAAAGTATCCATCAAGATGATCCACAAGAAGAGAACCTAGAAGCTTCTTATATTTATCTTTGTAAGGAGATAAATGAGTTATGGATCACATGCAATGAAGTTCAAACAATAGAGCTAGAAATTGAAGAATTTATAAAATATCCCTTGTGCATTCATGATTTTGAACAAGTTCCACAAGAAGAACTTTGTGCTATGATAGTTGGGCAAAATCAAAACTTAAAGATCACATTCAAACTTGGTTTCAACTAGTCATTAAGTCACAATATCACTCCATTTTTCAACATCCTTTAGGATCAAATCTTTATGATCAACTAATTTTTCAAGTCTAACTATTCATTAAAGTATATTTTTTAAACTTGGATGTGAGTCTACTGGTGATCTTGTTATGCAAATGGATGCATTGGAAATTCACTTTTACTTGAGAGAATGACTTATTTTTCTACAATGTAGTAGGATATAATAACATAAATAAATAAATAAGTAGAATGATTTCACAATAAGACTTTTAGTTTAAATTCTCATGAATAAAATTTCACATCATTGTTCAATACTCATTTGAAAGGATTATATGGCTAGATGCAATAAGAACAATCCTATTTTGGGTAACCATACAGGATCATTTTGAAATCATGTTTTTTGTTTAATATATCTCTTGAAATCTAGTTTTTTAATCCATTTTGAAATTTTCAATTTATATCAAATAAAAATGTGATCAAAATCAAAACTAGGTCTCAAGTGAAATGTTGAGGATAGAGTTAGTACAACCTTGATTTGAGGTGTCTAATGGAAACAGTTTACCTGATATTCATAGGGAATACATCCCTTGAAATCTAGTTTCCAAATCAATTTGAATCACCTCAATCGGGTATCATATGAAAAAGTTATTCTTGAAATACTAATTGCTTCCCGAAAGATCTGCATGGTGACAATTCTAGGTCTTGACTGTTAATTGGCATATTTAACTTACCAATTCATCCTATTTTAAAAACATGTTTATATGGGAGATATATATTCAAGTTTAGATGAGTACACACTTTGAATCATCCCATTTGGAGGTCAAATGAAAAATATATGCTACATTTAATGATTGCATGTCTTCAAATCAGCATAGTAAAACTGTGCCTCCTAGGGAAGTTAATCACTTTGTGATATCAAGCCTAAGAATTTTTAAAACCTATTTCTATTGGAAAGAAAAAAATGAATATAATTTAATATCCAAGTGGAATCACATAAATCCAACCTTTAAAGAAGACGTTACACTTCAAATAGTGATTATTGGTCTAGTAAAAAATTCACAAGCAACTCTATCAAACATGGTAGTCTTTATCATTTTTAGCATATCGTTTCAAAACATTTTAAAAAGCTGTTTATACTGGAAATATCTATATGAATTCACTTTAAATTGGCTTTGTAATCACTCTAATTGGACATAAAACAAAGGATTTGTGAATGAAATACCACTAGGAGGTCTACGTTGACCACCATTCCTCAAGAGGTAAACAAATGCAATTTCTTTGAATATCATCTTTCGAATTGTTTTTAAGAATCACTTGTAATTATTATACATATTTTTTGGAAGAAGAGAGACTGTACACCTCTCTTCCTCCATAATCTAATATTGTATTGCAGGCAAGTGCTATGTTTTTGTAGGTCCCTGAAAGATTTGAGATGTCAATTTCATAGATAAAGGATTTTCAAATCAATCTTTAAAAATTCATATCTATGAATATGAAATTAAAGTATTCAAGTGAAAACAAAGTTTTAATTCACCTGATGTTGAGTTCATTCAAAGAAACTCAAAACTCTTGAAGCTTGTTTTCAATTGCTGACTAACAACACCAACAACCCTCAACATGAATCGAGATCGAGGAAAAAGGCATGAAGCTAATCAAAAGAAGAAGAATTCAAGTTTTTATACCATGACAACTCACATCCATTGCCTAAGAAGCTTTTCATAAGACACATTGTTCATGATTTCATTCATCTACCATATTGTATGCTAAACTTCACAATCATTAAGATCTACCATGTTGAAGTCCAAATCATGATTTCAACCTATGATACTTTCATAAGCTTTCCATACTTCCCTACACCATTATATGCCACCTCCATCCAAAAAAGGAAAAAAAAAAAGGTTAAAAAATAATAAAAGAGTTTGGTTGTGAAAATTTAGGAGACCGGCACAATACAAACTCGAATTCATAATGGAAAACCAACTAGTTTGGCCAATATGAATTCCCCAATTTCTTTTACTTTTTTCTTCAGTCATTTTGCAAGATCATTCTCCACAAGACTTGAGGACAAGTCTCAAGATCAGAAATAGGGGAAAATTCATAATAAATCAAACCATGTAATGGTTTAATATCAAACAAGGGACCTGAAACATCATAGTCAATAAGTATCAAAAGGGACTTGAATAAAGCACCTACATCCACATTTATCAGTAAGGGACTTGAACAAAGACAATATAAAAGGGACCTGAAAAGCTACTACAAACATCTATCTATAGTCCAACATTGATAAGAACAAAGTGATGACAAAAAGAGTAATGAGCTATGAGATCAAAGGGAAGTACTGTAAGTTAAAATTATTTTGCCTTTGATTTTGAAATTTTTTCTAGGATTGATAATTTAGTTTAAATACTTGAATATGAAAATCCTATACATTTATTCATTCATCACCCTATACATTTATTCGTTCATCCACCATATATTCACCTATTAACCATATTAATTATCATTTACAGCCCTATTTTGTTTTACAAATTTGTTGGCCATATCTCCTTCCTTTATTGATTTGTTGACCATCAGGAAAGATTAGGCAAGATTGGGTTATGCATCTACAAAATCAAAGATAAAAAGGGGTTAATAATATTGATTTTTTTTTTTAAATGACCTAAAACACTATTGTCATTTTTAAAATCAAATACATGAGAACATATGATGAAAATAAGACAAGGAATTACAATGATAAATAACTATGGTCCTAAGAGCATATGATGAAAAAGGAGGGACAATGATAAAAATATAAAATTAAATATGCACATAATGGATATTGAGATGGTATTAAAAGAGTATGAGTATAGTGCATATCTAAGAATCATAACCTAAATACTCCTAGCCTTAAGGCTATGCAACAAATTTCGAAAAATTGAAATACATTGAACCATAGTACATATGAGTTAAGGCTTTACGAAACAAATGTTCAAATCACGACATCATTGAAATTGACATCATAGGGTCAAATCAAAACAGTGAAAATTTTCAAAGAAGAAGTTTGCAGTTCTAAAACTCAGAGAATTATGTAGTTTTGAAACCCCGTGAGCTATAGAAAAACGTTGGAGTGGTAGTAAAACATTCCTGACCATGAAAAAAATTGTTCTAAGCTGAAGCAAAGCTGTAGCCTAACGCAGTGGAGAATTACGTAGAGCTACTTTGAGTTTGTAACTATGCAAAAACCCTAACGCATATAAGCTCTCACAGTAACTAAAGCCAATAAAAAAAAAAAAAAAAAAAAAAAAAAAAAAAAAAAAAAAAAAAAAAAAAAAACACTTTGAATTGATAAAGAATAGGCTATTAAAATTGCGTAAAGCCATAGTTGAATAATTGAGAAGGAATATTGGGTTGCGTAGGGAAAGAGGAATGCTGAGCAACGTGCAGAATTGAAGGATTATTTAAAGGTGGAGGATTTTGTGTCAAGCCATAATTTACGGGGAGAATCCCTCAAATTATGCAGTGAACTCTTAGTGAAGGTAAGCATCGAAATTTAAAATCGAATCCTGGGTTTTATGACTTCAGTTCCAGATCTATTCTACATAAAATCCTCTGCCACTTATAAGAGTTAATCTCGTAAATTCATCAACAATTAGAGGATTACGAGGATAGTTTCAGAATTTTATTTAAAGATATGTCATAGCATGGAAATACAACTTCAGTTGAGGAATTGTCACATAGAAACACGCTGCCACTTGTAGATTTTGAATCCTCAAGAGAAGAGTTTTAACTGTAATTGTATTGTTTAACACAGGAAAACAACTATTACCAGAAAATTCTATAAGTTCTCTTTCAGTTAATCAAAGATCAGGTATCTAAACAATTTTGTTGTGCATATTTGTCAAAATTTTGCACATGAAAAGTGTAGTAACTCCCAGTTTGTATACACAGGACACAATTTTTTAAACAAAGAGGTTTTTTTCATAAGGTTGAAATTGCAAACACAGATTGAGACATGATTTTTCCCTACAGTGAAATCTTTCCGAGGTAATTTCATGGTCTTTCACACAATACAAAATTTCTTTTATTAGTTTTCTAAAATAGAGGGCATTTTTGGGCACCATTTGCAACATAACAAAAGGGGAATTGAAGGAGTAATAAGCAGAAGAATCAGTCTCAAAACTTTAGAGTCTTGGTAACCAAATAGTTGTATTTTAAAAAATTGTTGATTACTTTTAAACTATATATCCATTTGATGCAAAATTTTGAGGGAAGATGCAGTGATATAAGATGAATAAACTCAGAAAATTTCATGCCAAAAGAACTTTCATTTTTCCAGAAATCAACCATCACCACCTACAGCCACTTCCCATTTTTCTAGAATTTCGTGCATCAGATTATCATGAAATTTAGTAGGGGGATGCATCAATGTGAGATCAATAGATACGATAAATTTCAAGTTAAACCAATTTGTATTTTTGAAGGAATCAAGCAATGTCACCAACATCCAATTTGTCTTTTTCTCAAAATCTGTGATGAGGACATTTCCAATTTTTGGTGAAGAGAAGAAATGGAGCAGTAGAAATATTTTGCAAAATTTCAGAGAAACCCAGTTTGTAGTTTATGAGAAAATGGTTAATAAAGTTTGTTGCTACTTGTACAATGTTTGTTGCAACTCTGTATGCAAATTGCTTCAACTTCACTGGCATTGCTAGAATTGAATGATCATTACTTTGGAAATAATTGAATGATCATTAATTTGAAATTCATGTCCTATCAATATCATAAATTGGGCAAAAATAGTGGTTTTGGTTATTGGGCATTAAGAAATGGAAATTATAAAGGAATGGGTTGCATAAGGATACTCATAGGGTTTAGATAAAAGAAATTATTGCCCTCTTTCAAAATCAAAGAAAACTTTTAGACACATCTCCAAAAGTATGGTAATGGACATGATTCACATGACAAAGAATTCAGTTAATCCTTGGATGTGCTCCAATTGAATTGACAAAGGAGGAAATGGAGAGGCTTATTATATTTCTTTAAGCAGCACAAGCAAAGGATTCTAAATCAGGAGGTAGATCCATAGGCGTAACAACAAAGGAGGTCAACATATAGAGGCAGAAGATCAATGAGACAAAGACAAGCATGATGACATGCTTGAGAATCAACAAGGGGGAGATGTTGGCCCTCAATTTTGGTCATTTGTGTTGATCATAAACCCACTTAATTACCATCATATTCCACCTTTTCCCACTCATATATGCTTCATTTTACCCTTATTTTTCATATTTAGGTAATCAGATTAAGTTTTTAAATTTTTAGAAATTTTAGTAAAAATTGGGTTTTTAAGAGTATTTTTGGACAGAACTGAAAATTTTTGTAATTTCTCCATTGAAGTCATACTTGCAAGACACCTGGGTATGAGCTGAGCATGGATTTAGAAAGTTTGGGAACTAAGAATGGACGTGTACCTATTGGTTCTGTCAAACCGAGCAAAAACATGCCCGATCAACTCTGGTCAAACATGACCTATTGTCAAGAAAATCCCTAGGAAATAGGCCAAAATTAGTGATTTTTGGGATTTTTCCAAATTTTGTGTAACTGAATGGGTGGATTCAACCAGGATAGCATTAGGATAGATAAGGTTGTTAACAACTTTTTAGTCAAGTTTGTTTATTATTTCTCTATTTAAGCCAGGACTATTGAAGGCTTAAGAATGTAGAATTTATGTAATCTTATTTTGATTTGAAGGCTGAAACTTAATTGAAGAACCTATTTCATTTCAATTTTTTGTTCCTGCTTGGCTGATTTACTGAAGCTGTTGTAGCTGAGATTTCTTCAAGTGTGCAAGGCAAGGGTGGAGGGACCCCACACTAAGCTAAGTGCACTTCTTGGTTAAATTTTCATAGTTTTCATAAATTAGTTATTGTTTCAAATGTATTTAGATGTGTGATGATTGATGAATGAATATTGGTTTAATTCTAATCTACATATGAAGGGACACACAGAAATTTAAGTTAAATTCCCCTTCTATTTTATCTTGAACTAAAACTGAATTCCATTCTCCTTTTCTCATTTGAAGTTATTTTTGCATTTCTGGTTTGAGCAATAGTGACTATGATAGAGTAGAATTGTGAAGAAGTACAACCTGGTCCTCCTTAGTTAAGGGCCTCTTATTTTACATATTTTGCATCATATACCATTTTTAATTAGTGATTTGGATTTCTCTTCATGAAAGTAGTAATGTAGGGAAGGATAACCTGGTTCTCCTAAGTTAGGAGCCTCATCCCTCACATATTACATAAGTGAATCAGAAATTACTTAAATAGATTTTATATTTGTAATATGCATTTCTTTTAATCTTTCTAATTCATCTTCTAAAATTGACTACCATTGGAATCCACAGAGTTTGGACATGCTTCTAAGTTCTACAAACTCGAATTGATAATAAAATACTTGTGTTAATTTACTCAATAAATTGACCCAACAATAAGTTGGCGAAAAGGTGTTGGAAATATTGACATTGATGTCAAATCAAGTTGATTTATTAATGCCGATGAATGTTATTGATGTCATTAAGCACATTGGTGATAATTTATGTTGAATGGAAAGTGTACATAAAATGTTGAATATAAAAGGCTGAAAGTGATGTAAAGTGCAAAGACTATGCTAATCAATGTGAAGTGCAAAGGCTATGATTATCAATGTGAAGGCTCAATATTGTCAAATTGAATACAAAATATTGAAACAAAAGATGGAAAATTATATGCTTTTATTAATAGGAAAATGTATTACACAAATCTGTTTTTTTCTCTTGTAACCATTACTAGTTTAGCTGTTTTATTTCAGCTCTATTATTTATTATAAAATTTCTTTCAAAACTCAAAATGAAAGTACAAGTGTATGAGCAGTTTTGGAAGACTAGGAGACAATGCTTCATTTCATATTCCTACAAAGAATACAAACAACTGATATGGATTGCTTATAAATCATACAATGTGGAATGGAAAGATAACTTTCAAAGAAAAATAATCTGCATGATAAAGAGGATGAGCAGCAAGGAAATAGAATCAAAGTGAAAAGGAGAAGCAGTGCAGCAGTAGACTTGATAACATAATTGATGTAACCGACATTTGTAACATGATGTTGTGATTGATATATTTACGTCCCGTTCTATGTTATAGCTTAAAAAGGAACAAGTTTGTATCCTATTGAGGTAGGAACCTCCTATGGGTTGTAGCCTGTAGAAAAATTGTGGGAGTTAGAGCTTCCTTCGAGGTAGGAGCCTCTTGTAGGTTGGAGCCTACAAAAATATGATGTAATAAGGAGTAGTAACTTTCCTTCACATCACATTTAGCTTAAAATTCTTGGTTTTCTCCCTTCGGGATTTCCACCTATATCTGGTGTCTTCATGTGTTTAAGTCTTGCATGTTGTGTGTCTACTTTGAATTCTTGATAAACAAATCTTCTAACCTCTCTCCTTGAAACCTGCAAAAGGAATTCAATAACTATTAAGCACAAACATAAATCATTAACTGCATAAGAAGAAGATTAAGTTAAGAAAAAAAAAGAATTAAATTATTGATTCACCCCTCTCAGTAATTTCCAATCATAAACATAAATTGGTATCAGTGCCAAGTTCCTTCAGTGGCAGTCTAACAACTGGAAGGAGGTCCTAAATCAGTAAAATGGCTAGTCAAGAAGGATGCTCAACAAATAAGGCCCCTCTATTTACTAGTACAAACTATTCCTTTTGGAAAGTAATAATGAAGACATATTTAATGTCTCTAGGAATAGAAGTTTGGTCTGTTGTGATGATGGTGTATGAAGAACCAAAGGAATCAATTAGTGACAAAGGTGCCAAACTAATTTTATAGCTAATGCAAAAGATATTAACGCATTTATGAGTGGTTTATGTGAATATGGATTTATCAAAGTAATGCATTGTGAGACAACTAAATATATTTGGGTTAAATTAGAAAATATTCATGAAGGAGATAAAAAGGCGAGATGACCAAACTACAAGTGTATAGAACCTAGTTTGAGATGTTAAAAATGAATGAAGATGAATATATAGCTAAATTATTTTTAAGAGTTGATGAAGTTGTAAATATCATGTTGGGTCTAGGTGAAACAATCAACGAAAGTGTAATAGTTCATAAAATTTTGAGGTCATTACCTTCTAAATTCATTCCTAAGGTTTCAGCTATAGAAAAAATAACAATTTTTCAGACTTTGAACAGAGATCAACTATGTCACTCTTTGACATCATATGAGATGAGAATTCCAAAAGGGAAGGCAACTAATAGAGAGGCATCTTTTAAGGAAGGTAAGCCCATATAAGAAAATGAGCGGTCATGCTCGGGTTCTAATGAAGAAGAAGGTAAATTTGTTAGAAGGTTGAAGAAAGGCACATGTAAGTATAATGGAAAAATTTCATTTAAGTGTTTTAATTATGGAAGAGTGAGACATTATGCATCAAAATTCCCTTTTAAGAAAGAGAAAAATCAGCCTAATGGGAAAGAGAAAAACAAGTCTAACAAAATGTAGAAAGAGAGAAAATTCAAAAGGAAAAAATTCTATGCTCAAGAAGATAGCAGTGGATATAAAATTTTTAATGAATCCTCTAATGAAGATGGAACTCATGAATTCATGCTTATGGCCTTGGAAGAACTTGAAAGGGATTTCCATGAATATGAAGAAGAAGAGGAAGGTGAGGTATACCTTGAGGGGGAGTTAATTAGTGCCCTAGATGAAATAAAAAGGCTTAGACTAAAGAATAGAAAATAGAAAGAGATCATATTGAAATAATTAAAGGAAGAATCAAATTCAGAAGACATTATCAAGTTGAAATTTGAGCTTGAAGAAGCAAAGAAGGTGGAAGACATTTTAACGAAGAAAATAAAATAGAAAAACCAAGAGTGAAATATTGGAGGAAGAGGTGGTATGTCTAAAGAGAAAGATAGAGAAGACTCAAACTGAAATAAACATGAATATTTAGCAGATAAAAGGATCTAAAAAATTAGATGTGATATTGAATTCTCGGAGGTCTCCACTTATAAAGACTGTGTTAGGTTATGAAGGAGAATCCAGTGAATCTAAGGCAAAGGATAAAAGTACAATCACTTTTGTAAACGCTGCTAGGGGAGAGGATGACAACTCACATCATCTGAGAACAAAAATTTGAGCAACACTTCAACATCAAGTGAACAACTACAAAGGAACATTGTCGGTAAAGTACATAAGAAAAAATAAATGGAAAATCAAACAACAATCTATCAGAAACCTCACTTCTTCAAGAGACAGGATTATCAAATGTCAAGATGGTTAGATTGTCAAACTACATCCACTACCAGGTACAAATATTTATTTTATGGATATTGTTAATGTTGTAAAACCTTTGGGCATAAATCCATAAATTGTAGAGATTATGTTGGAAGAATTGATTTGAGAAATTTGAAGATGAGAAACAATGGATTCAAAAACATTAAAACAAACATGAATCTAGACAAAAATGTAGTTGCGCCACTCCTTGATATCACTAAATGTTTCTATCGTCACAACTTTGGGCACAAGTCTTATGAATGTCAGCTTAAAGGTAATAGATTAACATCTCCGAACATTTATAGAATAAATGTATGTATGCAATGGAGAAAGAAGGTATAAGAAAAGAAACTTGATAAGTGTGATCTAGTTCTATATAGTTAAGATCAAAACAATAAATGGTATGTGGACAGTGGCTTCTTTAGACATATGAGAAGAGATAAAGGCAAATTTGTTTCCTTGAATGAAAATAAAACTAGAAATGTCACATTCGGTAATGATGAAGTAGGAAGAATTAGAGGACAATGTACAATTAGTCTAAACAACAGAAGAGGAAAGGCTCAAGACATATTGTTTGTAGGTGATCTAAAACATAACTTGTTAATGTAATTCAGATGTGTGACAAAGGGTGTGATGTTCTCTTTAGAGCTCAATACTGCGAAATTAGGTCAACATCTATAGGGAATATTCTAGCTAAAGGCGTTCGAACTGATAATAATGTATGTATCTTGAAAGAAGAGAACGAGGAATATTATCTCAAGAAACAAGATGAATCCTGACTTTGGTATAGGAGATTGGGGCATCTCAACTTTGATGACATCATCAAAATCAGCAAAAAGGGGACAGTCAGATATCTACCAACAATAAAGAAGCCTCAAAATACTATCTGCAAGTCATGTCAATGAGTAAACAAATACGAACATCATTCGAAGTAAAATATAAACTATAAGTAGTAAGCCTTTGCAGCTAGTTCATATGGATTTGTGTGGGCCTTCCAGAATAGCACTAGGAGGAGAATAATATTTCATGCTGGTAATTGGAAAATATTGCCTTTATCTCCTACGAGGCTTTTCCTCATAAAAGCTTGCCTTTATCTCCCACAAAGATTTTATGTTTTTTCTTGATGGATATTTATCTCCAATCCATCCAAGATTATCTAGAATCACATCTAGAATCTTTGTCATGAAAGAATATCCTATCCCATTCCTCAATGGGATTTGGTAAGAATTTCCTCTCTTGGTGTCTCGCTTTTCCAAGTGATCAATTTCTTAATTATTAAATAATGTATTTTCTTTTCATACTACATATCATACCTAGCTTTCCTCATCTTAGGTTTGCAATAGTTTAACACACAAGGGAGGTGTGTTACATACTCCCCCCCTTAAATTTTACATCGTCCTCGGTGTATTACTGCATCATGTCCTCATTCACAGGCATCTAGATTCTAAATCCATAGCTCTCATGGCCTTGCCATCTGATGGAAATCTTCCAATATATATATCGATTACAAGAAGTGCTACCAACAAATCTCCTTCCATAGCTACTTGTAACATTGGTTTCAAACCATTTGTAAGAAATTTTACATGTAGAAATTCAACTAGGTTTACTATAATCAATATCATAATTTAATACACAATACTACTAAAGTAGCTACGGATATATTTCCCATCGTGTATTGTGTTTGAAGGAATGCATCTCTCTCCCTGCATTCTTCCAAGCCTTGGTGTTCTTGCCGAACACTTGCTTCTTGTAGTTTCTTTACATACAACAAGTCAACTAACATATGCATAAAATGTCACATCAGGTTAGCTCACACATAACCATCATAACCATATATACTCATCATAATCATAATCACATGTATGCCAAACTGCAAATAAACCATTGTTACTTATCCTTGAACCACTTCTCAGTTTCCTTCTTCTGTGCAACCTCTAGGTCAGTTGTCGTACCAGACACCCACCCAGTGTCTTCATGCATACCTGCACAGAAGGTGTATTACACACATAGCTATACATATCATCATACCATACATATATCCATAATGGTACCATATGTACTGTTTGTACATAGTACAATTTGTATCACTGCACATCATAGCATGTCCATAGCATCACCTGAATGACATACACTTTATCCACATGTTTCCAACCATGTTAGCATCATGCCAAACATTCCTTCATCTATTTATGGTAAGTAGAACAATTGTTCTCATTTTATAAGGAAGTTCATGGACATGTTCCATTTCTACAACCAAAGAAAGTTTTATGTCATATTATTCAAGTGCGAACCATTTTCCGATTTCATGTGGTTGTATGACAATATCAATATAATAGTATCATAAAAATATTCATGCATACTTTCGTCTTAATCATACCTTCTGCTTAATGTTCTAAAGAAGACTATTAACTCATAGATTTTTGAAGTTTAATAATCATGAGATCAATAATTCATCTCATGTGATTTACTATTGCCTTTTTTATGCCTCAACATCTTGTTGGTGTAGGTAAAATCACATTCAATAAATAGTATGCACCTGCATACATTTCCTAAATAGGAGTTATAAGTGAAAATTTATACTATTCACCACTTCACATCCTTAAGACCAAGATATTGGTTATCCTCTCTTATCTTATTTGATGCATGTGTTATTTCGATTCTAACATTAGATTTTTAGGTTATTATAAGTGATAATCCTGCACAATCTTTTTGCTTTACTCAATTTCTGCTTACTAACTTAGAGGCATTTTTCCGAAGAAGCATCAAGACTTGCTTCTAGATTTCCATGATGTATGTACACTGGATGTGCTTTTGAGGTCAGTCCACTGACCTTCTTATCATATCATTAAGTATGTATACAATAGATGTAGAAATTCAACTAGGTTTACCATAATCAATATCATAATTTAATACACAATACTACTAAAGTAGCTACGGATTATATTTCCCATCGTTTATTGTGTTTGAAGGAATGCATCTCTCTCCCTGCATTCTTCCAAGCCTTGGTGTTCTTGCCGAACACTTGCTTCTTGTAGTTTCTTTACATACAACAAGTCAACTAGCATATGCATAAAATGTCACATCAGGTTAGCTCACACATAACCATCATAACCATATATACTCATCAGAATCATAATCACATGTATGCCAAACTGTAAATAAACCATTGTTACTTATCCTTGAACCACTTCTTAGTTTCCTTCTTCTGTGCAACCTCCAGGTCAGTTGTCCTACCAGACAACCATCCAGTGTCTTCATGCATACCTGCACAGAAGGTGTATTACACACATAGCTATACATATCATCATACCATACATATATCCATAATGGTACCATATGTACTGTTTGTACATAGTACAATTTGTATCACTGCACATCATAGCATGTCCATAGCATCACCTAAATGACATACACTTTATCCACATGTTTCCAACCATGTTAGCATCATGCCAAACATTCCTTCATCTATTTATGGTAAGTAGAACAATTGTGCTCATTTTATAAGGAAGTTCATGGAAATGTTCCATTTCTGCAACCAAAGAAAGTTTTATGTCATATTATTCAAGTGCGAACCATTTTTTGATTTCATGTGGTTGTATGACAATATCAATATAATAGTATCATAAAAATATTCATGCATACTTTCATCTTAATCATACCTTCTGCTTAATGTTATAAAGAAGACTATTAACTCATAGATTTTTGAAGTTTAATAATCATGAGATCAATAATTCATATCATGTGATTTACTATTGCCTTTTTTATGCCTCAACATCTTGTTGGTGTAGGTAAAATCACATTCAATAAATAGTATGCACCTGCATACATTTCCCAAATAGGAGTTATAAGTGAAAATTTATACTATTCACCACTTCACATCCTTAAGACCAAGATATTGGTTATCCTCTCTTATCTTATTTGATCCATGTGTTCTTTTGATGCTAATATTAGATTTTTAGGTTATTATGAGCGGTAATCCTACACAATCTTTTTGCTTTACTCAATTTCTGCTTACTAACTTAGAGGCATTTTTCCGAAGAAGCATCAAGACTTGCTTCTAGATTTCCATGATGTATGTACACTGGATGTGCTTTTGAGGTCAGTCCACTGACCTTCTTATCATATCATTAAGTATGTATACAATAGGTTGTATCATTTTTTCACACCCACCTAACAATCTTATTTCTGATTTAGATTTGATTAACATGCACTTTATGACTCTTTCTTTACTCAACTAGAATCCAATAGATTCCAACCTATGCATGTTAAACTAACCATGCATAATTTTCTGATAAGGTTTTGTTTCCTTCATTAAGGTGTATTTAGATCATTTTCTTATTAAAATGATTAATTTATTGGCAACCCATGTCCAAGGCTAAATACATCATGACTTGCATGTGCACTAATCAATACAGTGACATTAAATTTGAAAGACAATTTTGAGGTATTTAGTCTCATATTAAAACCAACCTTGTCTTTTATATCTCTCATCCCTTCTTAGGATCTTTTTTAACATAACTTCATTTCCTTAAGTAGCCCCTAAGCTCCAAAAATTTAAAATTTCCTTTGTTTACAGTTAAGGTTCCATAGTCCATAATCCTAACCTTACTATCAGATCACATCTAGTAAAGAACCATATACCATAGACAAAATATTACATATCTTTTTAGATCAACCCTTAACCACAACTTGAAAGAAGAAGGAATCATAACATGAATCATTAAACCTCTTATGACATGCATGGTATAGATATCCTAACCCATGGGATATATAGTTATAGACATTATTCCCTAACTGTTCTGCATGCACCTATATCTCATACCAATAACTGTCTCAACCTCTAATATATATAGATTCATAGAAGTATTAATGAAACATTAACATAAATGCACCACAATTATCATCGACCGAGTCCTATGGAAGATACTGATATATATCTTGTACAACAAGACCACAGTAGATGGCAATCATTCCATAATATAAATGCATATCACAGATAATTGTATCCTTAGACTAGATAGTATCAAGTGTTAGAACCGAATTATATATCTCATGCATCATATTAACACATTAGCCAAAGTGGGGCAGCATATCCATTACTGCATCAATTTCACATAATATATTCCTCTACTAATTTTAACTTGGACTACATTAATAAGCCATAATCGGTTATGAAATTTTCATGGTGTGAAGTTTTACCCTCCCATCCCTTGTGACACTGACCGAGACAGTACGCCATCTTTTCTTTTTCGTTGGTAGATGTGAACACATTCAACACACCATGGCCGAAACCCACACATTTGTCTTATGGGCACACACTTCCAAGGCTGAGTATGTCGAGGTAGTTTCAAGGGCCCAGATCAGTCACAGGTTAATCTACAGCTCGGATCCTCCCTTCTAACCCTAACTTCATTTTGACTACTTGCCTTGTTGTTTCATTTGCCATTTTTCTCCTTGCGGCGAGTAGAGCTGAAAATGGTAAGAGTTCCCTCTCTCCGCGACGGTGCTGCAACCGCTTCTATCTCTCTGAGTTCATAATCCCACCACTTGATGCTCCTCCTTTTGCCACCTAATGATGGGATTCAATTTTCTACTGCAACAATTTAGGCTTGGCGGCCATTCTTGGCGAGAAAGGGTAATTTTCAGGCCTCAAATCTATATTTCACTAACCTTGATTTTTATTTGTCAGATGTATTACTTCTTGGTTAATTTAGTATTGGGTGGTTTCCTTTTTGTGGCAAGAAAAACTCCAGGTTCCATGGCTACAAATCTCCACAATGAAAAGGCGCCTTCCGAGATCTTAGGTAATCTCTTTTTGAGATTCCATGAGAAAACCCTACTTCTGAGTTTAATTTCTCCTCTTCCTTTGTTTTTTGCCTATTATTTTTAACTCACATTCTATAATCTTCCTTGCAGAATTGGGGTATGGTTTCGGGTTCCTATGGTTCGATAGGTAATAATTAATATTTTCCCTTATGCATGGTTTGTGCTAAGTCTCATGTATATCTCTTTTCCTGTTGTTTTGCTGATGGTTATGCACATTTTTTATTCAGGTACGCACCCTGACAACTGGTTTATTGCACCCATCCGCGGATCCAATGTGTTTAATTAATCATTGTCTTCTGCTTGACAGGTTGGTGGCTTCCATTCCTCCTGTTGTGTCCTTGGGTTTGCCGCTTACTACTCTGTCTCTATCGTTTTCATCTCTTTGATGTGGACATTTGTTTCAATCGAGGTCTCGGCAAAGCTGGATTATGCCTCATCCTGCTTGAGCCTTTGGGGTTTCAACCCGTGACCTCTAGTTTCCATAATGCTTGGTGGAAGATCATTTCCTAGCTACCTTGTAGCAGTAGTGTTGTTGTTCTTAGGGCTTAAGATAGCCCATAGTTCAGATTTCAGTTGAATTTATTTTTATCTTCTTTTTTTTGTTGTGAGGACAACGACTATGTTGGATGCATGTGAGTTTTAAGGGTCATCGAGGCCGTGTTGGTCTCACCCTCTGGTTCATTTAGATATTAATCAGAATAAGGTTGTGAGAACCTGCCGGAGTATGGTGAATGTATAATTTGAACTTTCTTAAAGTTATGGCAATTTGGTTCAGTTGTTTGCTTTTCATTTGACATGGCTTCCTTGGTTATGTACACATATTTTCTTATACATGACTAATCACTCAACATTCATGTTGATGTCCGTAGTGAAATTTCGGTTAATACATTTTTACACTTCTGTTACTCTCCTTATTCGATTCTTCTAGACAAACCTCTGCATGACAGAATGGCTTATGGTTGCTTCAGGAATTTGTGGTTATAGGGTTTCGGTCCATTACTTTATGCTTACATAGATTTTAATACATGTATAATTCATATATTATGAGGTTATCTGATATCAAAATTGGTGCATGTCCTCTTATTACTGAGATTTTCAAAAGTGGATCATGTAGCCCCTTCTAGAGCACTACACTTCGTCTAAATGTTACCCATGCCTGGTTATTAAAATTTTACTTCATATACAAAAAAGTTATGGTATTCTTTTCTTTTAGTAGGATTCTATTTCCATATCTAACTCAATATATTTCCTAAATCTCTTTATGCATTTATCTGTTGGAAAAGATTATTATTATGTCTCTCGCATATCTGTTGTGCTAAGAAAATTATGACAAACTACCTAGATGCATTCTTTTAAAAAGTACTCAAAAGTTTAAAAGCATAGTTCCTACTCCAAGCACTCGCAAACTTATCTGTCATGCATTTTCTATACCTACTCAACTCATGGTTCACACAACTTCCTACATGCCTTCAGTTAATATATTCCAAAACACAAATAAATTATTTATATATATACAGTCATAAAATTTCATACATGCATTCTTTTTCTCTATTCAAGTTCCACTGGTTAGCATATTTGTTTGCATGCATTCAATTAAAGCTATAAATGTACAATTTCCTACTCCAACCATTTATGAACTTATACACCATGCATTCAGCGTGCTACCCATACACTATTGATAATTCTGCAACTTAGCTAAATAATTTAATTATAGTTGATATCTAACCTTCAACATACACATAATACAATCAATTATCCAAAGTATAGTTCATAATTTTTTACCAATACACTCGAGAATGGGAAAACAATGGTTGATTGCACTAGACCTCCCAACCTTGAATTGCTTTTGAAATTCCTCACATCAAATTGTTTTTTCTTCAAGCGTTTGAACACCCTTTCTCACCACAGTGTGGCTTTACCCTACAATTGATAAATTTCCAATCATGCTTTCAGATTGCTTTCATATTCATATACTTGAAAATATTTAGTCATATTCAATAGCCATGCCTCTGCATCCTCATCCTTCACTCCATCAAACACTGGTGGTTTGATCATTCTAAATTCACCTTGTAATTCAACTTTCCTTTGCTTCTTATAAAACCTTGGTGATTCGAGATCGGATTCCCCTCCACTTCCTGACTTATCGGATCCTATCTTCCTTGTACCTTCTAGGTCTACACTTTTATGGCTAGACTTCTCTGTCCATTCTTTGATTAACTTCTCCTATTCTTCATTGGCTTTCAGCAACTTTTCATTGCTACTACGGAGTTGAACCAACTCCAGTTGCAGGGTCTTTACCATTTCCACCAATTGAGAGGTTACGATAGTACTTCCTGCTTTCCCCAATTCCATGTATAATTATTCTCCTCCCATATTATGTAACACCCCTCCCTTGTGGGTTAGACTATTGTAACATGAGTTGAGAAAAGCTAGGTGTGATATGTAATATGGAAAACAAATATATTATTAAATAAATTAATAAATAAATCACTTGGAAAAGTGAGACACCAAGAGATGAGATTCTTGCCAAATCCCATTGAGGAATGGGATACGATAAATATTTCATGATAAAGCTTCTAGATTTGATTCTAGATAAGCTTGGATGGATTGGAGATAAATATCCATCTGATGGATTTGAGAAAGATATCCATCAAAGAAAAAACATAAAAGCTTTGCGAGGGATAAAGGCAATATTTTATGAAGAAAAACCTCGCGGGAGATAAAGGCGAGCTTTTCCGAAAAAGACCTAGGCAAATGGATAAAATTCCATAAAAGTGGGATGTCGGTAATGGAAACTATATCATGAGAGAGGGTATTAAATATCCATGGCATAGGTTAATTGGAGGTAGTTGATCCATGGCAAGAACCTCAGCTCAGGGGGAATCATAGGTGATTCATGGTTGGGTGGTGGTGCTCCGCTCTCCAAGTGATGTTTTAGAGGGATTCATTTTTGAAAAATGTTCTATATGATGTCTTCTTTCCTCTCTGTTTCAAATTCATTTAGCTTATGAAAGAAATTACATGAGTTTTCTAGCTATGAGAATGATTGAAGGAATTACATGTGACTGTTATACATAACTATATTTACCTGTGTTCATGGAAGTTATGAGATGATTATATGGGTGCATGTGATTCTAATTACGAGATACATGAAGTTTCAGTTATGGTTGTGAAATGTGGATCTTATGCTGTATTAGGTGACTAGTTGTGCTTTAACCATTATGCAAATTGGTTAACTATGGTTAAGGATCAACAATAGTGACTATGATGCAGATTTTTGTGCATAATCCTTAAGGAACACATGTTAACCTTACATGAATTTGTGGCAGTAGGATTATAGATTATGTATGATGAATGATTTCATTTACATGCATGTGATTCTTATTGCATCAAAGAGGCAACAACATAGTAGGTAGCTAATATTGATTGGGGCCATGGAGCCATCTTACTCATTAATGTTTCTACGAAATCATCTGTATGAGATTGACATCAGCATGAGATATTGATGCATGCAGAATAGTTAGGAAATAATGCTTCTAATTGTATAGTCAATGGTTCAAAACATCTATACCATGCATGTCATAACAATTTGCTTCCAACAAGGCTAATCTAGCTAGTTATGCATGTGGAATAATGATGGAGGGTTGCTTTAAATAGTATTGTTGATAATTCAAAATTTTTCTATGCCCTTCATGTTACAAGAATTGAATCCAATGATGCTGGTTTATACTCGTGCATGATGCATAAAATTCATGTGTCTATTGATGCTGGTACGGGGTTATTAAAGGGTTTGTTGGTTACATGTTATGATTCATTATTCTCTCCAAGATGTGGTTTATGCTTAAGGATTGATCTAAAAAGGTATGTAATATTGTATATGTTTCCTTATTGAATGTTATTTGGTAGTAAGATTAGCAGTACTGACCATTAAAACGTTGAGGCCTATGGACCAATCTACCTCCACAAAATGTTTGTGGATAGGTTTTAATAAGAAAAAAAACCCAAAATTTTTATAAAAGATAAAGTTTAATCTTGAAATGTAAAGGATCCATTTTAGATTGATTCTCATCGTCAAGGGAAATTAGGATTCTTTGTGAATGAATCCAAATCTTAACATGGTTTTTGAGGGGTCAATAATATAAAATTCACTTTTTATATATATAATGTTATTATTTCAATGAATACGACCCTTATAAAATAAGGATCTTAATTGTTTAATTTGTGGCATAATTGTGCATAATGAATTATGCATGTTGGGAAATGAGGGTTGTTAAGGATGAATTGAAATATTAAAATTTTTTAAGTAAGGAAATGAGAAAGCGTTGACATTTGTATCCACTTCATATAAAATAATATGATCACATAAAGCGGCCTGAATTGTTCTGCATACGGAACTAATATTTAAAAAAATGGGGTTGTATTAATAGTAATAATGGGTGGCAAATTGCTATCCCTGACTCACGTAGACAGCGAGGGTTGGAAGAAATTGCTACCCAATCCGATTTGTCAATTGTTGGTATTCTTTTAGAATGTTTTGCAGAATGACAGTTCGGACTGTACTACATTCCCAAAGTCATGCCACCACCGAAATGGGCGAGTGCTATTTCATGGACTATAGCATCATTAATGTTATAGTCCACGTAACCCGGAGAGCCCATCGCATGCATGGATGCATGGATGCACATCGATTCACTCACAATACAATATACGCATTAATGATAAGCTAATTTGAAATTTGATTTTGAATTTATTTAACCGCTCATTCGATGTTGGAATTTGAATTTATCTACCCGCTCAACCGATGTTCTTAGCAGCTACTGTAACGAGAACATGTTGTTTATAATCTACACAGAAAGTTTCTTCGGCATCTGCGTGTCTTTTTAAAGCACTCGGCACTCTGGTTTCTCATTTTTACGATAATAGCAGTTATGAATTCTAACGCTGTTCATGAGAAGGTGTTGAAGCTTCTGTGTGGACTCCAACGAATTCTAAGGCATCCACTCTTACGTTACTACTAGGCAGCCCATCTTTCATCAGTAAGCGGTGCTATGCCTAAATATTTTTACGAGAGCCAGCTGTGGGATGGAGGGACGCTGGAAGACTTTAAACTTCTGCTAAATTTGGCTATGAGTGCTTTTGCAAAACATCACCTCTTCGACGATCGTTCAAGCCTGCTAGAACATAGAACTGGCTGACCAGTGCTTGTTCTCCTAAATTGCCCACAAGCTGAGTTTGTCTTTGCTAGTGTGTTCAAGTTACAAACATTGAATCAAATGTGGAGGCTGTGGTTATTCTATAATATGTTCGAGTATATAGATAGATTAAATATCACGTAAATTTATTTATGTATTTCTGCAGGGTTGTGGTTTATTTTTGTATATGCTTTACTATTGCTGCAGTGAGCGCGCACTGGTGACATTTAGGAGTTTTTGTTGACTGATATATCTATATGCC
>APFE030499237.1:0-14391 GCA_000404065.3 Pinus taeda | reverse complement strand
TCATGATGTGCATACACCCCTGAGAGTTAGCTTAGGCTAATAAACAATAAGTGCTTGCCAATGTAAGTTGATAAACAATCAGTTCTTTCCAAATTAAACTTATAAACCATGTAGTTCTTCCCAAAGTAACCTTGTAAACACTAAGTAATTAGCAAGGTAAATTGATAAACCATTGAGTCCCTACCAAGGTAAGATGATAAACACTTAGCGCTTGCCAAAGTAAACTCATAAACCACTGAGCACTTGCCAAAGTAAGAAAATAAACACTTAGTGCTTGCCAAGGTAAATTGATACACCATTGAGTTCTTACCAAACTAGGTTGATAAGCATTCAATGTTTGCCAAAGTAAGTTAAGAAAACTACTTAGTGCTTACAGTTCTTTGAGTATTTTCCTTAGGGATGAGAAACCACTTAGTGTAAATAGTTTGGATGTCACCACTACCAAAGTGATATCTAGCCTCTTATATGCTTGTTGAACAATCACACCTGCATTCTTGGAGGTGAGATATCATGAGATTTGTGAAGAGAGTTATGATGGTAAATAATATTCTTATAAAAAAATACTACCTGATGGTAGTTCCCACACTTGTTAGGAGGTTAGTGAGGTAGGGGGGCTTACGTGGACCTGTAAAAAAAGAATGACTTGGTTAATAATGGAGATTGTGATGGGAGTTGTGATGGTTAGGGATTTGTGGTGGTAAATAATATTCTTATCAACAAATATACCTTATGGTAGTTCCCACACTTGTTGGGAGGTGACTGAGGTAGTGGGGCTTATTTGGAATTGTACAAAAAGAATGTGTGGATCCATATGAGTGCCACTGAGTGATTGATTTGGGGCTGAGAAGCACCCAACCCACTAGAGACAAATACAAAAGTGGTTGTAGAACGTGTTGAGAAAAATAACCACAATTAAGTTCTTGCCTTGGGGATGAGAAGAAATTAGTGCTTGTAAAGCTAGGAAGGAAAAGAGAAAACCAAAGATAAGTATTCACTTCATTTTGAAGAATGTTTTTTTTTTTTAAGTTGTGATTTGAAATTGACCTAAGCCTTTTATGTTTAACTTCAAAATTAAATCTACTAATGAAGGCATGTTTGAAGTGATTTAAAATTTTCATGATGGAAATCATAAGGCTTATCTACTTTTGATGTGGAAGGAGCATTGAACTATCCAACATAAATATGTGAGGGTTATTGCAAGGAAAACAACATCATGTCAATAATATCAGAAGGAACAACATCATGATGGAGCTGAATAATTCAAGAACTAGACCATTATGGTGACATCCACGTCATATGTTTTGATGACGTGAGGTATGCCATGACACATGTTATGTTATTAAAGAAAGAAAGAGTGATGCCTTGATTAAGATCATTCTTCATGTGTGAGGAAGCCTTGCAAGGGATTCAACACTTGAGGGATTGAGGGAGCATAGAAGGGGATGGCTGAACTTGGAAGGTGAATAATTGCAAATAAGAATAATATGGGTCACTAGAGGGATTGAGGATGTAGTGAAGGGGATGCGAGATCTTGGGAATTAGATTGGTTTTAAAGAATCGTGAGCATGCTTATTGGGATCATATGTGCGGTAGGTATGTCTTGGGAAATAATGAGCAGAACTTGTTCCTTGAAGAAAAACTAAGCGTAGAGGATGGTATTGATGGACATTGGAGGAAAATAACACTCTAGAAATCAAGTAATAAAGTAGGATGAAGTGCATGAAAGGAGTTATTAAATAGATGAAGACACTCAAGAAAATGGTTTATTAAATGAGGGTATCCTACCTATTTCTATTCATTATGTAAATATATGTAAAAGGTTTGTGTATATATCAAGCTCATTGTTGAATTTTTTGCTCAAGCACAGAGAACTGTTGAATTTTTTGTTGAGGAATAGAACATTGTTGAATGTTATGTTTAGGTATAAAACACCAAGGATGGTGTTCCTCTAAGGGTGTGGGGTTTGTGACACACCTTTTAGTGATCCCTCTTGTAAATTATGTTATGAATAGTAATTCAGGTAAATAGTCTGGAAAACTAATACTTTGATTGGCTAAGGGAACTGGAAATTGATTCATAAGGTTGAGGAAGGGGAGCTACTTGTAAACCCAATCCACTATTTCACCATGTATCTCCCTGATGGAATTATGGCATTGTTGGTGCAACATTGAATTCAAAGAATGGGCCTCTTAACTAGAGGATGAGTCTATAGTCTCTATTCTCCTGGAGATGTGTGCATGGTCATCATGCCTTATGTACGCGAAGGAAAAGAGCCCATGGAAGGCAAGGTTTGGAAGAAGAATGTGATTGGAGAATTTATGCATTATGTACACTTTGCATTTTGGAGTCAAGTGAATAGACTATGGAGTAGATGAGAAAGAGAGCACTTGCTAGAAAGAGAGTGTAGAGTGTAATTAGCCACATACATGAATATGCTAGGTAGAGACAACTTGTGATTCTCATATGAAGATTAGAAGTTTATAATTAGATATGCATTCATTACCTATAGCTTCTATGTTTACCATCTATTCGACAAAATTTTCATTATGTATTAGGCATGTTATGGTAATTATTTTACTTAAGTATTGATTCTATAGGCTTGTCATCATCTTAATCATGTTTCTAGAAAGTTCTGAGCACTTCTAGGAAATGGTTTGAAGGCCATCCCTAAAAATGTGGCACATAATTTGTAACCGTTGGCATAAAACTGGCAGATTTCGGTCATAACCATTGGTAGGTTGGCTTATGGGTGTGGTTGTAGCCTCCCAACCACGTGGATGATGTGTTATGGGTGCTTTTCTAGAGTCAAGTTGGTGAAAAAGAGTTCCAACTCAAGGATTGATCACATGGGGTGGTTGTTAGGCTCCTGAATGATTTGTAGTTTCTGAGGGATCGCAGTTTACTTATGGTTAATCACACCCACTTCCATAACTGGAACTTGGATTTCAAGTCATATCATAGTCACACTTCACTCATGTTTAGCCAAGAGTGCTTGTAAAAGTGGGTAAATGTGAGAGGAGGTGTTACATGGTGGTAGAGAGCTTCCAGGTGTAAACACTTGGACTGGATGGGCTCAATGTATATTTTTATGCATGCATGTCAGTAGTTTATGTGTTCATAATGCATGCATGCAGGTTATTTCTTGTTATGATCATCATATTTATGTATGTGTGGGTATGTTTGTGATATTATATTGTGCTACTCTAGACTGACTTGCACAGATTGTGATAGTCTCCCCTGATATCCATTGAGGTATGATTTTGATTATGTCTTCTATTTTATTTTTCTAACATGGCATGATTGCAAAAAATAGAAGATTAGAGATGAGGAGGACAATGGTGGACTATATTTCACATGACACTCCTTATACGCTTGATGTGAATTGAATGGAATGGGGAAGTTCTGTTGATCAACAAGGAGAAGGGTATTCTCTTGATTTAGAAAATACATTAAGGAGTCTAAGGGCAAAGATAAGAAGCTTCAAAGTAGATAATCACAGGTTGATTGAGGCACAGGAAAGGATTACCAGAGCTTAGGAAAAGAAAGAAAAAGTTAATGCAGATCCTTTAGAGTCATTCATATTTGTAGAAGTAGGGCAAAATGGGGATCAATTATGGATAAGAGGAGAAAACTAGTGGGGCATATGGTATCAGGTCTCATAGAGGACAGAAGTTGGAAAATGATGATATAGTCAAAGGTGGAGGATCTTTGGTTACACCTGATAGGAGGGGAAGTACTTATGGGTATCATTCTCGCTCCGTTTTCGAGATACATTATCACCATCAGCACGATTGTCCTTATAGGATGTGTGAGAAGGGATATTTTCTAAAGGAGTTCACAAAATCCAAGCCTCCTACATTTGATGTAGAGATGAAGAGATCAAAAGATTCAAAAGCATGGTTGCTTGGGATGAATAATTTTTTCATATTGCATAAGTATTGAGAGAACATGAAATCTAATATAGCTACCTTTAGTCTCAAAGGGAAAACAAACATCTTGGGGGAATATGTGAAGAATGTTAGAAGAATTAGAGAACAGGAGCTGATTTGGGATGAGTTTGAGAGACTCTTCAAGAGGAAGTACTTGTCTAAAATATAATATGATGACAGGGCTAAGGATTTGTATGATCTGAAGATGGGTTCTATGATAGATGATGAGTACATTAGTATATTCTTGGAGTTGTTAAGGTATGTTCCTTATATTATGGATGAGTAAAAAAATATTTAAAGGTTCATCAATGGGTTTCCAATAACATTCAAAGACTGGAATGAGTTTGATGAGCCTAGCTCACTCGAGAAAGACATCAAAAAGTTGAAGAATTATTAGGAGTATTCAAAACACAAGCCTGAGCTTAAGCATGATTGTAAAGGGAATGAGAAGACTAAAGGAAAATAGCCTCAGAAGAGAGGAAGACCTAAGGATACATGTGGCAAGGAGAGTGTGCCATCTTACAAGAATTTCAATGCAGTTGAGGCAGGACATGGCTCACAACTTGAGGAGAAGAATAAGGGTGAGGGAAGGAAGCCTTTAAGTTTTTGGACTTGTGGTGGAGAGAATCAAAGGAGAGATTCCCATCGCATCAGGGTGGCAGGTATAATATTTCCAGTGCTCAAGAGGCACAGACAGTTGGGGGTGTTGGTCAGAGTATTCCTCCGATTTATGCAATAGTGGATAGCAAGAAGGAAGATAATTATAAATTTATTATTGAGATGGAAGGTAAGCTTCATGATCAACTTGTTTCCATTTGTATTGATCTTGGATCTAATTATAGTTAAATTAATCCTGGCCTGGTGGATAAGTGTTGCATGAATAAAGATGAGCATGCAGAGCCTTGGTTGGTGCAGTTAGCTACAGGGACCAAGAGAAGAGTTCATAATTGGGTGATATCTTGTGCATTTGAATTTAATGGTATGCCTACATCATCACATCTAAATATGCTTCCTTTAGGTTCATATAGCATGCTTTTGGGCATGGATTGGTTGTTCGTTCACAAGGCTAAAGTGGATTGTTATGATAAGGCTATTGAGTGATTGAATGATGATGGGGAAATAAATTATTGTAGGGAAAGAAGAAGCCTACATCAATGAGAATGGTTACATATATGCAAGGAAATCATAACCACATGAAATGATGCATATTATTTGCAGTGCATGTTCATAGTGATAAAGGGAAGGATTTTGAGGATGAGAAAGTCTTGAAGAGGTATCATGTTTTGAAATAGTTTAAGGATGTGTTTCTTGTAGAGATTCCAAAGTTGCATCCTCATAGAGAATTGGACTTCTCTATTGAGTTGATGCCAAGAGAAACACCAACATATAAGGCACCTTTTAGGATGAGTACTCTGAAGTTGGTGGAATTGAAGTTGCAACTTAAGGAAATGCTTGGTAAGGAATACATAAGGCGCAGTGTGTCACCTTAGGGTGCCCCAACGTTGTTTTTAAGGAAGAAGGATGGTACTCTCAAATTGTGCATTGATTATAGACATTTGAATAAAGTGACCATGAAGAATAAGTATCCATTTTCGATGATTGATGATTCGTTTGGTTAGCTTAAGGGAGCAACAATGTTATCAAAGGTTGAAATGAGACTAAGATGTCATTAGGTGCGCATCAAAGAACAAGACATATACAAGGCTACATTCCACACAAGGTATGGGCATTATGAGTTGGTGGTGGTTCCTTTTGGTCTTACTAATGCTCCACTCACTTTCATGTGTTTGATGAACATTGTGTTGCATCCTTATCTAGACAAGTTTGTGATAGTCTTTGTTGATGACATATTGGTATAATCAAAGAATGAGGAAGAGCATGCAAAGTACCTGGCAACAATGTTGAGATTGTTGAGAGAGAATAAGTTGTATTCCAAGCTCAGTAAGTGTAGTTTATTTTAGTCTCGGATTCACTACTTGGGACATGTTGTTTCCAAGAAAGGGATAGCAGTGGACCCAGAAAATATTAAATTTATCATGGAGTGGCCAAATCCTAAGAATGTGGATGGAGTCAAATCATTCATGGGATTAATATGTTATTATAGGATGTTCATCAAGAACTTCTCAAATATTGGTTATCCTATCACATCCTTGTAGAGAAAATGAAAGAAGTTTGAATGGACTAAGCAGTGAGTAACTCGCTTTGAGCAGTTGAATCATTTATTTACAAATGCTCCAGTTTTGAAGATTATAGATCCTGATAAGGAGTTTGTGGTTTGCACAGATGCTTGCAAGGAAAGAGTTGGTGGAGTCTTGATGCAAGAATGATAGGTGGTATGCTATGAGTCAAGGAAGTTGAATGAGCATGAGAAAAGCTATGTGACTCATGACATTGAGTTGGAAACTATCATTCATGAATTAAAGATGTGGAGAGATTATCTCCTTAAAAATAGGTTCACTTTGATGAATGCTCATAGTGGATAGAGGTACATGTTCCACCATCCCAATCTAAATGCTAGGTAATCTAGATGGTTGGCTACTCTCAGTGAGTTTCAATTTGAGATCAGATACATCAAGGTCAAGGAGAACAAGGTTGCAAATTCTCTTAGTAGGAGAGTGCAAATGAATGACATTGCAAACATGGGTTCATATGCGATAGATTTACAAGAGTGAATATTGCATGCAAGATAAGATGATGACATGTACTAGAAGAGAAAGAAGATAACGCAGCAGTAGGGTGAAGGTGATAGGGAAGAGGAGCATCACTGCACAATAGATGGCTTTGTGAGATTCGGGAACTTTATTTATGTGCTAGACAACCGTGAGTTAAAGAAGCTTATCTTGAGGGAGTTTCATGTCAAGGAATATTCATGCCACCTAGGATATCAGAATACTTTGATGGCTATTAAGAATTTCTAGTATTGGCCAAACTTGAAGAAAAAGGTGTTTGAGTTTGTTTCAAGGCGTTTGGACTGTTACTGGGTGAAAGTTGAGTTTAAGCACCCAATTGGTTTATTGCAGCCTATTCTAATTCTAGAATGGAAATGGGAGGTCATTTCCATGGATTTCATTATAAGTTTGTTGAGGACATCGAGGAAACATGATTCTGTCGTAGTTGTGGTTGACAAGTTGAGCAAGGTAGCTCAATTCATTGCAGTGAAGTCTACAAATTCAACTAGTGAGGTAGCTTAAATATTCATCATAGAGATAATGAGGTTGCATGGTGTTTCCAAGAAGATCATATCAGATAGAGATGCCAAGTTCACTTCCAATTTTTGGAGGGAATTTTTTGTGGGTTTGGGGACAAAGTTAGCTTTCAGTACAACTTATCATATGCAGACATATGGACAGACTGATAGGGTTAACATGATTCTTGAGAATATGTTGAGGATGTATGTCATGTGGGAGTTTCTTCCACTGGTAGAGATTGCATATAACAATGGGTATCAGGAATCCTTGAAGATGAGTCCATTTGAGGCTCTTTGTGGGCAGAGTTGTAATACTCCTATAAGTTAGAGTGATCCAATGAACAAGGTGTTGATTGGACTGGATATGTTGGATGAGATGGAGCAGGAGATGTATGTTATTAAGAGGAATTTAAATGCACCACATGATAGGTAGAAGAGTTATGCATATCAACATAGATAATTCAAGGAGTTTTAGGTTGGGGATCATGTGTACTTGTGCATCAAACCCAAGAGGATCTCCTTCATGATTGGATCATGTGCCAATTTGTCACCTCAGTATTGTGGACCTTTTGATATCCTTTAGAGGACTGGACCAGTGGGCTACAAACTTGCACTAACGCCAACAATGAAAGTCCATGATGTCTTCCATGCTTCATCACTTAAGAGATGTGTCCAAGATGTTGATCATATGATTAATTGGTTTGTATTGCATGTGGAACTAGATGTAGAGTTCCATCCAAATCCTAAATTCATTTTACAATAAAGCAAGTTAAAGTGGAGCGGAAGCACTTTGGGCCCAATGAAGTAACATGGGAGATGATTGATGAGATACGGGAATTGTATCCTTCCTTATTCATTGGTCGAACGTATGTGTTGGTACATGTGTTTTGGTTCTCTCTCTCTCTCTCTCTCTCTCTCTCTCTCTCTCTCTCTCTCTCTCTCTCTCATATATATCTATATATCATTATAATATATATATATATATTATATATATAATATAATATATATATATATATATATAATAGCTATATACATATATGAGGTGTGTTATAAAGCTCCAATAAGCACTATGATGGTCATGAGTTTTCAGTAGTTTGGAATGTTGTAAATGTTGCATTGAGTTGTGCTTATAAAGCTCCATAGGCAACATGTATTACTAGTTATAAGTGGCATAGAACACCGAGGACTATGTTACCTGAAGGGGGAGGGTTTTGCTATAGCCCTTGGTTGATTTTCCATGTAAATAAAAGAAGACCAAGGTCATGGAACACGTATTCCAAGCTGAATGGTGGGGAAAACATTATAGTGGGAATCAGTCATGGTTTATTGATGGCTATGGAAATTAGCAAAGGCATTTGCAAAGGAAAAGAGGAAATAATTGGCATTTAGTTATGAAATTAAAGGAAAATAGGATGAAAGGAAGATAAAGAGACACAAATATGCATGCAAAGGAAATTAAAGGAAAAATTAAGAAAAATGAGGCGTCAATGATAAAAAGGCATCAGAGAAATAGTTCATAGCTTTATTTTCAATTTTAGCTTTTTCTCTCTTACACTCTTGCAAACTTAAAGCATTCGTGAAGCATTCCTGCATTCACATGGACTTGGAGAAAGCAAGAAAAGGACAAGCAAGGAATTGGTGGGCAATGAAAGAGAAGGTTCTATCAACAACTATAGCAGAGATAGTTTGTAGATAATAGGTTGCATGTGTGATTTCCTTGATGGTTTTTTCATGCACAATACATGCATGTGGTTCCTTGGTTATGAGTTTTCATCGACACGAGGACTTGCCTGGATTGACAGTGGTTTCAACCTTTCCTTGCCATTTCCTGGATAGCCATGGTGTAGTGGGTTCCCCATTTTAATTTTCTAATTGGTGCTCATGTTCCCTATGGATGTGGGTTGGGATAGAATCTCTCAAGCCCTAGAACAACTTGCATCTGTCAAGGCTATGGGTTGAGATGGTAGTTCTCTGGAGCTCTATAATAGATTGGGTCCCTCGAGGTTGTGGGTTGAGATAGAATCCCTAGAGCCTTGGACAACTTAGGAAGAGACCAATATGATTGATTTTAGTGATTTCTATATCGGTTAAGTGAAGTCACGATGGCCGAGGTTTGAGGTGGTATGGCCTCTGGAAGCCCTAGTTGGTTCTATTTTGGCTTAACCGATATTATCCCACATTCATGCTTTGAATATGGCATGGGGGTGATTGTATGAAAGAGATATTTGATTCAAGCTAATATATGGTTGGATGGTACATGGAAGTCCCTGAATTGGTTGGCATTTGCATATGATAATATGAGTAATTTTCCTGGTGTGATGTATGAGCACTTCTTCTAATTATTATGGTGATCTTATAGCTAATTTATCATGGTTTCTATTTTGGTTATATGCTGGTTATATGTATGGTTATATGATGTGTTCTCACTATGGCTCTTGTTCATGATTTGATGGGTTATCAAATGGTTGATGAATGCATGGGATAACAAGTGTTATTGCAACTAAAGAGGGAAGAGAGCTTTCTTGGTGATTCTTAGATGAAAATTAGAATTTTATGATCAGATATGAATTCATGACCTATAGCTTCTATGTTTACCATCTGTTTGACAAAATGTTCATTATGTATTGGGCATGTCCTGGTCAAGATTTTGCTTTAGTATTGATTGTATAGATTTTTCATCATCTTAATCACGTTTCTAGAAAGTTTTGAGCACTTATAGGTAGTGGTCTGAAGGCCATCCCTGAAAAAGTGGCACAAAATTCACAACTGGTGACATAGAATTGGAAAATTTCAGTCATAACCGCTAGTAGGTAGGTTTATGAGTGTGCTTGTAGCCTCCCATCTGCATGGATGATGTGTTATGGGTGCATTTGTTTAGTCAAGTTGGTGAAAAAGAGTTACAACTCAAGGATTGATCACCTAGAGTGGTTTTTAGGCTCTTGAGTGATCTGTAGTCTTTGAGGGTGGCAGTTTTCTTCCGTTATTCGGGCCCACTTCCATAATAGGAACTTGGAGGTCAAGTCATATCATAGTGACACTTCTCTCATGTTTACCTTGGAGAGCTTATAAAAGTGGGTAAATGTGGGAGGAAGAATTACATATGTATGTGTTTGCAATGGGATATGTTTCTTGAATGTTCTCATGATATGAGGGGTTGGAGGCTTCCTATAAATATTGATATATTTTTTTTTAAATTGTTGAGTCATTCTCATGTCTAATGTTGACTATTAAGAATCTAGTTAGAAATATATGGTGCTTAGAAATTACATGGTTTAATTGTTATTCTTACCACAAGGTCTTTGTGCTTATGCATTATAGAGTTTTTCTATTTTAAGGACTGTATGTGGCTTATTATGAGTTAACATGGATCTTTATTATGTATATGTGATGGTTGTTCCATTGTTTTGGATTAACACTTGGAATAGTGCATTTATGCTTGAGTGTGCTAAAATGCATGACAAAACTCTTCAGGATTTGTGTTAGATATGTCTAGTGTTGTTGTAGTTGAAGCCATGGGAACTTTTAGGGGCTAATATTCATAGGTGGGCTGATTTTCCATGGTTTTTCCAAAAAAAAGATTCACTACTTTCCATTTCTTCTAAAAATAGTTCACCCAAGTTTTATAATACAAAATTATTTTACCTTAGATATTGCCAAACTATATATATAGTATATATAAAAAAATAATAAATTTGAATGTTTTTACAAAGATGTCACCAAATCTTTTATAGTTTTCATATTAGAGACTAGAAAGATTCACTAAGGTTTCTAAACTTTAAGATAAATTTCCATCCTTAAATTTTTCCCCGACTCAGAGCTACAAAGTATAATATCCATAAATTTAGCTTGATTATAATTCCTGTGTGAAAGGAATATTTACATCATCTTGACTATATTTTTGATATGATCAACATTGAGATATCATTATGTTAATAAATTAAGTGAGAATTCATATAGTTGTGCACTTTTGAGTAGAACCAAGTTCTTGTGGAACACTTGGTAAATTCCTTGAAGTAACTCGAGAAAAACCCAAGAAGTGTTCTTGTTGCTAAAGTATAAATTTCCTTTCTCAGATTTGTTTAGAAAACTCCAAGAGTTCATGCAATTGAAAGGAATGGATGCAACTATATTTCCACGTCACGTGAATCAGGATAGGACAAATTTAGTTTTATACAATGATAAGTGGTCCATATAATACATATCTAGCATGGGCCCTTTAGGGTTATTGTTTTATGGAGTGTGGGATGGATTAGACCAACGGTATGAAAGTACAAGACATTCGAGGTGAGGGCATATGAGTTTGTCTAGAGGTCTGGATGTGGGAAAGCTAGGGGGTTTTGCATTAATGTAGAGGTTTGGGGTTCTAGAATTTTTTATAAGTGTAAGTAACATGGAAAGGCTAGATCTATAAAGAGCATGACTTGCGGGGCCCTTGGAATTGTCTAACATGTCAGGTGCCACATGGATTCAATCATCACCAGATTGGTGTTATGGCTTTTGGAGGCCACATGGAAGCCACATGACATGTTTTAAGTGGTGAAACTTTAAATGGGAATATATTTTGATCTAGGTATTATGTTTTTATAAAAATTATATCACCAAAAAGGTCTCAATGAGTTGAAGGCAATATTGTTTCCCAAATCTGATTCCACCAAATTTAGGGAGTAAATAATTTTCGTAACCTTATCTTCACAATGGGACCATTTAGGTCACGTTAAATGAAGGTAACCCCTTTGACTAGGCTTGCAAGGTCCAAGGGGATGGGAGGGAGCAATATGGTGAGCACCAGTATTTCAGCAATAATGATGCAACTCCTGGGCTACCTACTTTACTCTTATCAACTCGGTAGTTCGTAACAAACTTGGAAGCGACGGTGCTGTATGCACAAGTACTAGTTCTTATTGCAGGTTGTCACTTGGTCAGCTGGCGCAAGATCACTAGGAGCTCAAGCCAACTTCTATGGATTCCATAAGAAGCTCTATATGTGATGAAAGGAGAGAAAGACTACTCTACAGATACTACTCTAACTGCAGAAAGGAGAAAGACTAAAATGTAAAGCAAACCAAGTAAATCCTAATTAACCAACTAATCCTACTTTTGCAGAAAGCACTATGAAAACCATGAAAATAAGGCCATTACCTACTCAAGGAAGTAAACAACATCTAACTAAACTATTTCTGGAAGTAAATGAGCAAAAAACATATTTTTGGATTTTTATGTATTTTTATGTGAATTTGACATGCATGTAGTTTATTGTTCGTGAATGTGGTAGCGAATAGGTGGTGTTGAAGGGTGGTTTTTGGACTTGAGAGGATGTAGAATGGTGTGGATGGGTCCTAAGAGGTCTCACATTTCCTTCTGGAGGCTTTTCCCACACTCGAACTTCAAAAGGAAGCCTACAAGAAAATCTACAAGAGGACACATGGAATCTACAGGAGGAAAAGCAACGTTCTACAGGAGGCCTACAAGAGGAGGCCGAGAGTAGTTTTCACTGTTTTGAAGGTGTGAGAGTGGGTGAAACATCTGGATGAAGGTTGGAATGAGGTGTGAGGGTGGCTAGGGTCTACCAAGAATCATCGTAAGGGAGAAAGATGATTGGATTTGCTCAAGGAGAGAGGAATAAGTTCTATGGAAAATGTAGGAAACTATGGCATAATTAAGGTGAGACTTGGGTGACCTGTAGGGCATGGATCAGATGGAGACTGGGATGGATGATAGGCTGGACTACTGCTAGAAGAGAGCTGCTACAAAGGAATTGACAGTCAACCAATAAGATCAAATAAGCAATGAAATGGGTGCATCTAGAAAAACAGAGTTTTGCATCAAACTAGTCTAAACTATGATCTATGAAAGTAAATGCTGAGGAATGCTACAAGAAAGGAAAGCATGAAAGAAAACTATTGGAAATAAAGAAGTGAGCATGATGAAGAATATCTAAAGAAAAATAGAACTAGAGTCACTATTAACCTACTGAAAAGTTGCAAACACTAGAAGTCATATGAATGAGGAAAATTTGTGTTTTTGGGGGAGCAAGGGGTCTTTGCCTCAAATCATGGCCCCAAAGGGAGGAAGAGAGGCCAAGGCATTGTTGCTAGCCTTTTTAATGTTTTCTTTATCACTGCTTAACCTACTATAGAACGCATAAATGGAAGCAAACTACTGAATCATTAAAAGCAACCTATTATTAACCATAAAAGAGATACATCTAACAGCAACTTAATCTACAAACTGAAATAAAAAATACAAATACAAGTAAAGAGGAGCTTGGTTTCTTGGGTTGGACCCTAACCCAAGAGCTTTAGCCCTCTAAGGTAACTCAATGCTAGCTCAAAAAGCATTCCATCTTTATTATCAAAACAATAAAAAGATTACATGAGACTGTCACAAAATAATAAGCTCGAAGTTGGAGAAGAGTTTACATAAGCAAAAATACAACAAAAATCTGACCCTAGTGAGGCCATAGGCCTCTTTACTAGTTCCTTCTAGTGCATGACTTGGCTGCTTGTACTCTGAGGTGAATGGAGGGGAATTCGAAGTGAGGAGTAATAAATGAGGGGGATTCCATCCTATAAGTCTTCTCCTTTGTCCACTTCGAGTTATTGCTTCCATTTTTCCACTGAATCCTTGACTTTGACCTCAAAATTCAACAATAATCTGCATTAAACACATGTTAGACCACATGGAATCATAACTAACTCAACTCACTCCATAAGAATAAATATAATTAGAAAACCATACAATAAGCTAAGAGAATGGTTGATTTGACTAGGATAAGAGGTAAAATGAGTCCATATAATTACCCATTTATGAGGCTCATCATCACCCCCTACTGAAAGTGTTGCTCATCCTCTGAGCAACTTAATTCATCTCCTTATATTTTATGGCCATGGTGGCCTCCCTAGCATCCCAAGCCTCTGATGTGGTCTCCTCTTCCTTATCATAGAATCTTGCCTTCCTTTCTATCTCTTCCCACTGCTCCTCCTCCTCTTCTTCTCTTCTTCTCTTCTGCCTTCCAGCATGCCTAGCAGCAGTGGGGGACTCAATTTGAGGCCAATCCAGTTGACCTTCAGCCTCTGCATGGAGTGCTTGTACATTGGCACTCTTCTTAATGCCTCCTTCATCCTCATGGGGGAATTATATTCCCTGATCTACAGACTGTGTGGTAAGGTGTTGTTGGGTTGTGTTATATTCTTTCCACGACTAACCTACGTAGTGAACCGAGGGTGGAGCCCCCCCTTCGTTGTGCCAATTTCGTAGTGGGGGGGTCACAGGGGG
>APFE030499236.1:0-11697 GCA_000404065.3 Pinus taeda | reverse complement strand
ATGTGTCCATGAAATATTTTATTTTCTAAGAGTTTGATGTAAGAGTAGCATACATAATTTCCCTTTTCTTTTAATCGGTAGAGTATTTTATGTCTAAGGTCCTTTAACCCTAAGAAATCTAATAGTTTTTATAAGGTGTCCTCCAGTTTTTGAAATTTGCATCGATGTAATTGTCTTAAAGGTTATTAATTACAACCCATTGTGTGTTGTGGTGAAATGTTATTTAATGAGAGATTATATAAAAGGAGAATACTTTAGGTGCCCAACTTTGAAAATTGGCCACAAAAATGTATCCTTAGATCTAGGCTAAAAGATCTCTTCCCATGGTTCATATGATAGCCTAAAATCATAGTTATTCATTATCAACCATGTTCAAAATGTCCAACCACAATCAACTAGAGGAAAAATTGTTAACCATATTCAATTATTTAAACAAAGTCTTTCAGTAGAAATTACATGAGAAAACAAAATTTGCTAACACGTTTCGAACCAACAAGTGTGGTTCATCATCATGACCACATGAAGAGGCAGACCATCGCAAAAGCTTAAATAGAGAGCAATGTAGAGACATAATTTCAAGTAAAGCCTAGTTTAACAGGCACAACCATGGCCACCACAATTAATCATTTATTTCTGAAATATAATTTTACCATATTTTACTATAGTATGACTCTTGCTATGTTCCACTAATCCTACCAAAATATTCTAGTTATCAACTTACTCAACAACATTAATAAAATTGTTAAAATATCTCAATCAAAATCACTTTGAACCTTCCATAAGCCAATACACCAATAATTAAAATTAAAAAATAAAAAAAACAATATTAATCTAACCTATTTTAACCACTCTATTAATATAACTATCCTAATAATAAAAAACTATAAACATTTTCAAATTACCCAACAACCCTGTTAATATAACTATGCTAATAACAAAAAGCTATAAAGATTTTCAAATTAACTAATCCTTTAAGAATTATTAATGCGTATACGCTATGTGATTTTAAACGTGACTAAATAAACGACTTAAATGGTTGCAAAGAGTTGGAATAATGAAAGGTAAGCGACGGCAAACAAATTATGTTTGAGGCTGAATTGAAGGGAGACTAAAAGCTAGTCATTCTTCTAGTCGGCCTGCGAAAGATAACACAACTATATTACAAACTCTAAAACGAATATATAAAGCATTACAGTTATCAGTTATCGGAAGAAAGTCTTGTATCGCGCTCTTTCAGGATATATTCGCGCGCTCTTTCATGATATATTCGCGCGCTCTTTCATGATATATTCGCAAACTCTTTGAGAAGGCGACGAGATGGAGGAATCACGAAATGTAAGCGATAATGATAATACCAATCTTGCTAGAGAAATTTTTGGGAGGGTTACGCGTCACATGTACAACACAATAAATAGAGACGTTATCTTATGGGAAATGGAAGAATATGTACCTTCTACTCTAACAAGTACAGCTGATGGCCTTTCACATGAAGGAGAGGCATCCACCCAAAACGGAGACCCCGTTCAACAGCACCTGATCTATAGTGTAACGTTTAGATGGATTGAAGGAGATAGCGAACATAGTGACTGGGATAGTGAATTGGAGAATGCTTGGCATAAGGACTGGGAATTCGAGAGTGTTTTGGATAATGTGTACGTACGTCAATTAGATGACATTGGACAGAAACCCAAGTCTGAATGGCGTCCTCTCAACTACAGTGGACAAAGGAATATCCAGGATGCAATGGCTGAAAACATCAACCTTGTTTTAATGAGAATTATCGTAGATTGGGCCGCCTTGATGGAAATGTGTGGAGTGGAAGTTTTGCAGATTGTAATCGGGTACTGCAACTCTTGGAAAACGATAGTAATACTGCTAATTCTATACAATTGAGAGTCGAACATTTCGATCTCAATCTTAATTTAAGAGACCAATTCATTGCTCTCTACAGGAGCTATCCCTTTGCCGCTGCTATGGCCGCTATTGACTCTTCAGAAACAGTAACCATTAAAGATGATGGCGAGGGCGACACATTCATATGCGCAATATCTCAGGAGACGCTGTCCACCGAATGGGCAACAAAACGATTGCCTTGCAGTCACCTTTTTCATGCGACCTGCATTTTTTATTGGTTTCATTCGGAACTTTCTGAACTTCAATGCCCTCTCTGCAGGAACACATTTAGTCTCCCAGTTTCCCAGTTTGATGCCCCACTGTCTGCCAGTTCTTAAATCTCTATCCAACCCTCCTTTAAGGGACATAATTCACAGGTTTCAATCAAGTTTTAAGGTGAATTTTTTTTGGGTTTTAAACGGATGCTGTTTATTTTCAATTTTTTTAAGTGTTATAAGTCAGGGTACCCGCAAATAAGTTCTTGTAAATGTGGGCTTTCAACCTAGCGCAATTCCCGGTAAGGGATTTAGGGGAATTGCGACTATTTGATGGTGTCATGATTCATTCCCAGGTGAAATGGGTGTATATAGTTTTTCCATTTTTCAGTTTTATATGGAAAGTTGATCAAATATTGGTTGAGTGAATGTAATATTTTTGATGAGTGACCTCAAAATTTAATTTAAAATTTTAAAAACATTAAAATTATTATATTTTAGTTTAACTTTAAAAACAAATAATTTATTTAACGATTCAAATTAGGGAATATTAATAATAAATAATTTTTAGAGATTCAAATCTGTTGACATGTTTGTTTTTATTTTTATAAATAGATTTTTTTTTAAATGTTAACATGAATTTTTAAATATTTATCTCCCAAACAAATTTAAAAGCAATCCATGTTGGTTATCTTATTGATATCAATTAAATCCCAATTTAAGTTTAAAAAATAAATTATTAATATTAAAAAAAATATATCTATGCTAAATAAAATATTTAAATACCAACCTATATATTTTTTTTAAAAGGGAGGGGCTAGTTCCCAAGTAGAAGCATTATAGGGCCCTCTTTTTATTACATTGTATACTTATCAGACAATGATGATAACAGTCACATCTAATCTAACATACAATAGGAATATTAGCCATGATCTGACTATGCCCGCGCAGCTCCACAGGATTCGAACTCGGCTAGGGTGAGTGCAAACCTGCTACGAGGACCCCTACATCATGCACTCATCTGCAAATACCACAAGAGTCTCATCTTCCTAGTGCAAATGGTTTAGAAAATAAAGTGCAAACATTAGAAGATCAAGAACCAAAGGTTTTGCAAAAATGAATCCAAAGTATAACTATTAATTATTTTCTTTTGAGTTACAATTTTGAGGATTCAAATTTTTATCATGTTGCATTTACTAGTGAAGATGAGAATAATATTAAGAGTATTAGAGCCGAGATTTCTAGACTAACAATTGCATGCAAGGATTAAGAAAAATTATTGTAGATTTGTGATGGTAAGGAGGCCAAGATCAAGGAAGAGATTTTCATCCTAAAGATTAAAATTGTAGAATTTGAAAGAGATGAGGAAGGAATGAGGAAACAATATCAAGCTAAGGTAGAAGAATGTGAGAAATTAGAAGCTGAAATTGTTTATTGAGAAAGAAAAAAAAAATGGAGAAGAGCATTGTTGCCTTAGATAATTTATTTGAGATCCAAAAATCACCATTGGATAAATCTGGTCTTGGATTTCAAAAGGGTGAATCTAGTTTGCATGCAGGCAAAACCAAGAAAGAATAACCCAATAAAACTGTAACAAACAATACCAACAGCAAAAGTGAGATCCAAGGAACCAAGAAGCAGATCCAGCAACTGAATAGCAATCAAAAGAACCATTAGTGGAAAATCAAGCAAAACTAGCAACTGGTCAAGCAACAAAACCAACAGCAGAAAAGAAAATCTCAAGGAGCTCCAACATTCAGAAAATATTTTTCTCCTAGTGATAATCCTTGACATAAAAATAATATTTCAAAGGAAGCAGAGTCCTTTTATTCTTTTTATGCATGAGATACAATGCTACAGCTATCACAAGTTTGGGCATGTTGCAACAAATTGTTGGAGAAAAACATATAGACCATATCAGTAGAG
Organism: Pinus taeda; assembly: GCA_000404065.3. NCBI lineage: Eukaryota > Viridiplantae > Streptophyta > Pinopsida > Pinales > Pinaceae > Pinus > Pinus taeda. The sequence continues at coordinate 7,663 of APFE030499236.1, read as the reverse complement.
ATTCCAGCAATTCCAACAGCCAAGAAGTATGTGCAATTGGTGTACTTGTGATTTGTATGGTTATTGTAACCCATGCCACTCATTTGGCCATAATGCAACATATTGTAGGTCTAACCGTTGGAGGAGAGAAGCATTTCATGCATGGTTTAGATCTGGAATGAGTAGTATTAGATTTGGTCCTCTTACTTCATATCTTGGCAATGTGGAGTGCTATATTTGCCATAGATTTGGCCATATGGTTTTCCATTTAAAAATAAAAGTAGAAAACATAATGCAAAATGAGCTAAAATAATCTATGCCACTTTAAATCTAGAAAAATTTAATTTAATAATAATAATAAAATAAAACACTTTATAGTAAAAATGTATTCTTACCAAGATTAAAAAAATAAATCAAAATGATCCCTACTTATATGTCAAAGTATCAATTTTGGCTACATCAGACTTCAAAAAAATTCTCAAACGAGCTATTCAAAATGCTAAAAAAATACATGGCATGACAAGTATGGCACCCACATATGTGTTTATATGGTAAAGTTGTGGTAATTTGAATTTTACCTAGAAAAAGTAACAATTAATCCCTAGGGTGAAGTGTCTTGTAGCACTTTATGATTTTATTCTCACTGTATCTTGTAAGTACGATGACTACTAAATTGGTAGTGGTGACTAGGTGTTCAATGTAGCTATTAAGCTAATGTGACAATTTCCATGAATTTTCCATTTTAAACTTAGTTGGTAATGTCGTCAAGTGACATTTTGTCACCTATCACTTAATACTATTGAAGTCGAAAGAAGGTGATGTGCCAATGCCATGTGTCACCTTTGTATAGAGAGTGAATGATGTGGCAACCAATATTGCGCATGGAGGAGTTTAAAGAAAATTTAATTACTAAAAAATGAGTGTGTGACAAGTTAAGGGAAGCTCCATCATTAAAAAACGTATATATAATGAAAGGAAATGGGTTAAATGTAGTATGGATAAGGTAGCAGAAGGAAAAAGAGTAAGTTGGTATTATATTAAAGGGAGGCCAATGTTGCATTTAAACAATAGAGCATTGAGGATGTGTGAGCTTTCACTATAAGAGGGACTTAGATTAAAAAAATGGTAGTTACATGGGGCGTTTTGAAGGATGGTGCAGTAGGATGGTGCTTTGTGGGTGTGGACCACAACCCAAATAAATTAAATGAGGGTGACATCAAAATGGTGGTTTTGGGAAATGGTATATAATGGGTATAATGTGGTAACCAACTAATATTATATTTTAGAACAATGGAAATAATGTTATGGGCGTATGGACCACAACCCAAATAAATAAAAGGAAGATTACATCAAAGGAAGGTTACATCAGAAGGGTAGTTTTGGGAAATGGATTATAAGGGATTTGTTGTAACTTTTTTTCAACATGTAATATTTTCTATTTCTTTTATGTTGAAAAATTAGAAAAAGAAAAAGAAAAGAAATAAAATGGGAAATTATATATATATCAAAAAAACAAAAATGAAATCCCAAAGAAATAGGTGAGTTTGTTTAAATGTTGCCACATTATCACTGTATTATTCTTTAAATTGTTTTTATGTTTTTTAATCAATGATTAATTAATATATTTTTAATAAAATAAAGCAATTTGACGTTTTGTCGGCTTGTGATAAAGTCCGAGCAGCAATAAAAGACTGAGGCCACCCTCGCCCGGAACAACGACGGAGGATGAACTTCCCAGTGGAGTTGCCAAATCTCATGTTGTCCTTTGTAGATAGTTCTAGGCTAAGGAACTATATCAAAGAATCTAAAATGTTGTTTCAATTTGGGTTTGGATGACCAATGCTTTAAACTATTAAACAAATGCAAATCCTAATTATTTAAGATATCATAAAAGGGTCAATTCTTCACCTTTAACATAATTAAGCATTAAAATGTTTATGAAAGGTAGGCCTCTAAGATGATAAATATGATTCCTTAAACATTCAAATAGAATATTTAACTTTTCATATATAGATGATCTGTGTAAAATCCTTTTACAACCAAACAAAGCATATTTAAAGATAATAGGAAGCAACAATTAAATCATGCAGGGGAATGAACTTAAACAAATAGTTTCAGTTAATTAATCTCTATAATTGATTATAACTTCGCAGGGGATTTTAGAAAGATTGACATTTAATATTATCTTACCCAGATTTCCTATTAAGTTTAAGCATGTGTAGAAATAAATAAAGATGGAAACATAATAAGAAACTAGAAAACTCACAAGAAAACACAAGGTGCTTCAAAATGAGTCCATAATCTTTCTATTAATCTCAGAAACAGTTCAGAGAATTACAATCATGCTCAATGGCTTATCACAAGAGTTCAACCCTTCCTACTTCAAACTACAAAGTATGTAAAGAGTTTCTAATCAAAATATCTATACTTAAAATCATAATTTATTACAAAATATCTTTTCCAAACTGATTTGGATTTATTACAAAAATAGAACTAGAAAAGAGGAAATCTGAACTATTTTTACATCTTGCACATAATTCAAGGATTGTTGGCGGTGACTAGAGCTATAAAGTTGTTGTTATATTTGTTGTTCCTGGAAATCTATTCTTTGTCCTTGAAAACTTGGTATTTTGTTGTCAGGAATCTCGTTGTCTCTCATTCGATGAGTTCACACAACTTATCCCATAATTTTTCACCAAGAATAAAAAACTTTAGTAATCTTCCGTATGATTCATCCACTTAAGTGTATTTCTCAAAAGTAGGCCTAGTTATGAAAAAATGCTTGATCTCATGCTGAATTTATAAATCATAACTAAGACCTTCCATGAAAGCCTTTCCAGTGATGATTCCTTTGATTTGAGCAAATTTAGATTTATCTATTTCTATCTCATATAATCTCTGTTGATATTCTTCGAATGAATTTAATTTATTACCTATACCCTGTAGACTTGGAAGTCCTTTTACATGTAATGAATTAAACTGTGAAATTTTTTAATTTGGAGCTCTAAATTATGACATTTATTCTCCAGTTGTAGCAATAAATTTCTTTTAGTATGTACCCTTCTCGCCTCCAAGAAAACTTAAGTTCTGTCTTCAAAACCATATTATGCAAGCTCTTATTTTGTCTTGGAATTCAGAACCTTGATTATTTTTGTAGCATCTCCTGGTTTTTGGTCGAGGTCTTCCTTTACTTCTGCGACCGCCTCCTTTCATTTCAGTAATAATTCTTCCCGTTCAAAAATAATCTCAGTTGAAGGCCATAATTCAATAATTGATTCATTAATATTAAGCCAAATATTTTCTTTGGATTGAACAATGGTTTGAGAAATTACAACTTCATTTTCATAAGTTTGTATTTGCAGAGTCAACATAAAAAGGAAAAACTTCTCACTTGCTTCTCAAAGCATCCACGACTACTCACTAAATAGAATGGTTACATCTTAAGTAGAATGGCCATCCAATGCATACCTTTGAGACAATGCATCTTACGTTAGCATTCCAATTATGGATCATAGATATGATCGATGCCTTTCTAGAGGGTTTGGCATGTATGAAAATGCAACAATTTAAACATGATCCAGGGTGAACAAGAATTTCATTACAAATTCGTTCACTCTCTAATGTTGGTAAGGATCTATTTGGTTGTTAGTTCAATTTTTTTAAGTGTTATAAGTCACAGTACCCACAAATAAGTTCTTGTAAATGTGGGCTTTCAACCTAGGGCAATCCCCGGTAAGGCATATAGGGGAATTGTGACTATTTGCTGGTGTCATGATTCATTCCCAGGTGAAATGTGTATATAGAGTTTTTCCATTTTTCAGTTTTATATGAAAAGCTTGAGCAATATTGGTTGACTAAATGTAATATTTTTGACAAGTTACCTCAAAATTTAAATTTTAATTTTAAAAACATTAAAAATATTAATATTTGTTTTAACTTTAAAAACAAAGAATTATTTAACATAATCAGGAACATTAATAATAAAATAATTTTAGAGATCAAATCTGTTGACATATTTGTTTTCATCTTTATAGATCGATTTTTTTTTAAATGTTAACATGGATTTTTAAATATTTATCTCCCAAACAAATTTAAAAGAAATCTATGTTGGTTATCTTACTGATTCCAAAGTGTTTCCATAGTGAGTGACAGGAAATTCATGATATCAATGATGATTCAAAAACTTTTTCAGTTATTGTTAGTAATGCTATACATTAAACCATGAACAGTTCTTAGAAGTGTACACCATTAGAAGTGTACACCATTATGAATACCAAAAATTGTTGCGTTACTTTTAAATTACCACCTTCCACCTTCCCTCTGTTTACTTCCTTCTATGTTCTTCCAACAAAGGAACTTCATAACCATTTTGCCTGGGACATAGGATTCTTCATGTCCAGTAACTGAATTGAAATAATTTAAACATATTCTGAATCCTTGATAATGTTAAGATTCTTCATTTCCACTAACTGAATTGAAATAATTTAAACATATTGTGAATTGTAGATAGTGTTTTAATGTTTACCGCGTCAATGCAAGTAGAGCAGTATGCCGGTTACTGCATAACATATCAGGATGTGATATTCCATGGTTTCTTGATGGTTATATATGTTGATAAAACAAGGGAAAATTATAAGTTTTTTTTTCTTGAACTGTTACATGGATTCAAATATACTTTGAATTTTGTCGGCGTATGCTGCAATTGATTTATTTTGATTTATGTCAAAAAATATTTTTTATTGACATATAGTATATTAAAGTATATTAATATTAATATGGATATCTAAGACATAATAATTTTTATAATTTTTTATCATATATATGTATATCTAAATAATAATATTTTATTTATTTTTCTAATTTATAACTCTCAACTCTAACTCATATTTATTTACATGTCATTTTTATATTTAAAATAAATGTTTATTGAAAATAAATGTTTGATTATTTTTAGTACAAGTATTGGGTATGTTCAAAATTTAATAAAGTAATAATATTAGTCATAATTGCTTAAAAAAATTATCATTGCATTTACTAAGTTATTTGTCTTTCATAAATGGGGGTTTATAGAGTGACCACTTAAATACTAGAGAAAAGAATCTCTAGGAGCCTTTCAAATAGTAGGAAACTAGATGGTCAATGAAAATCATGCCCCTCATTGAGGTATTTTTTTCCATCAAACAACTTTTGCAATGAAAACCATCTCTTGGAATATTACTACCATAAATATCTTCAGAAAACAGAGGTATTTTAGAGTAATCAAGGAAAAGTCTTCAATTACATGAATGCAACAAATTTTCTATAAGAAAATTTGTAATATTGTAGCTCATTTTGGGAAGGAATGTGTAGTCATGGTCGTAGATGCCAAAGGGAATGTTAGAGGACTAGCCATTTTTAGGAAGCAGTTGGAGGTAGTCTTACCATATTGTATAACCCATTATTGAATCCTATTTGGATGGTTGTAGTAGCTTTGCTCAAAAGAAATGAGTGTTTGTCGGGGTATGGTTCCCATATCTCGATAGAGAGGGTAGCCTTCTTAGAACAATTATGGATCATATCTTTACATGTAGATGATAATATGCGGAGATTACAATTCAATTGCATCTCTTGAATAAAATAAAGAAGGGATCAGATAATTTAGGGATTTGATACATTACACGACACTTGTTAACGTAGGTACAAATAATGGGGTGGGTATGCACCAAGTAGTGAGGTGGTTAGAGAAATTTTTAGTATCTAAAGATTTGACTAACAAATACCTATTTGTTTAAGTTGCTATTCTAGTGGGGTTGGGTTTGAATAATTGGCTAATCCAACTGGATTTGGATCTGAAGATAGGGCCCCATAATAGCCCTTTTAGGTTTGGGATTCCAAGGGAAATGTTGTGGCTATTGGAGGGAATTAAGATCCATGGTATGAAAAAGAAGCACACATTTAAGGAGCTAAAAATGAAGATCAATTATTAGAATAGGAAAGAAGTTGGAAATGTTATTTTAAATAAGAAAGCCTTGGAAAGTAGGATGCAACTGATCTAACAACAAATTATCCAAAATGGGAAATTAAAAGAAATTATTAAAGTACATGGAATAAATATTAACTAACCATAGCAACACTAAAAGAAAGAGGATTTTTTATGCTAATAGAGGTCCCAAGTTTAGTTGCTTAGAGAGGGTGAGCATAATACTAAATTATTATATAAGGCAATGATCAAGTGATTCCAGCACAATATGATTTCCTGTGCTATCCTCCCATGATAGACAACATTTGGTTTAGCATTATGAAAATGAGTAGGAATCGGTGACCTATTATCAAACACTTCTTACTAATCAATCTCCACATAGAGATGAGGAAATCTGATGCATAACAACCACCATTCCTTGTGTAATTCTTCGAGATCAAAATGATGCTTTGATGTGAGAGGTGTCCTTGAAGGAGGTGGAGAGGTGATTGTGTTGACATTGTGAAACAAAATTGTAGGCATTCATGACTCTACCATTCAATTCCCACATTTATAGCCTTTGTTGCCCAAGGCTTTTCACAAGTTGGGAGGATCATGTTTCTGCAGTATATTTCGACAAAGGAGCAAGATGCTGAAATTTTGACAAAGGCATTGTCAAAGTTTAAATTCGAGTTCCATAGAGATAGGATCAAGGTGGGAGATAATCCCTTTCTTGTTGAGAGGGAGTGTTGAAATGTGGCAACAAGAACATTCCAATTTAATTTGTCCTTGAATTAAATTGTGAATTAAAATCGAATTTACTCTTAACAACTACTTGGAAATAATTAATTAATTCATTTTGAATTAATTAGTTTACTGAGTTAAGTCCACTTAAATTAGTTCCAAATTGTTTAAGGAACTAATAGAGAGTTAACAGTCAATTGATGCATGCATGCACTCAACTAGTGTACTCCAGTTAAATGAAGATTCCCTCATCAGAAACTCACGCATGTATATTCTGGGAAAGACCCAGTTGAAATTAAAGTCAAAGACAATGTACTATCAGTTGCATTGTTTTCTTATAAAGAAAACTCATGCATGTAGTCAAGGAATCATTCCTTGAGGATTTCGAAATCCTGACAATCTGTGAGAGAGTGTTCCACTTGGTTGAAGGTGAATCATCACAGAGGAAAAACACAAGGAAATATGATCTTGGAGGGTAGAGAGGAAGGCTGGAGAGAAGCCAAGATTACCTGTAAGCATCTGTGAGGATTGTACTAAGAGCTGGCTAGCTATGAGAGCTAAGGCTCTTTATAATTCCTATATATTTCCACCTTGTTTGATAATATAGATAGTAGGGTTTTTAGCTGAGGCTTTCCCCAAAGTATTTTCATGTGTATTGTGCATTGCTTCTTCTTCTTCTAGTTATATTGTTCAACTCAATATTTAAGCTTTTGCAAATTGATAGTAGAAGTAGGTTATAGTATTCTGCTTTGATTTATATTGCATTATCGAGTTAACCTACATCATATTTTCTACATGGTATCAGAGCTGGATATGTAGAAGTTTTCTACATTGTATGGAAGTTGTGAACAATATACTATGAAGAGAATTTGAAGTTTGAAGCTTCGGGTTGCAGGTGCAAATCGAATTCATATCATACTTCAAGGTTGGCCAATGGTGTTCTATGGCTTGAGACTCGAGTATGCCTTGGAAGGTAGCTCGAATTACATAACATGGAAAGAT
>APFE030499234.1:0-20181 GCA_000404065.3 Pinus taeda | reverse complement strand
TCATAACATTCGAGTTCACCAGAATCAATCAACAATAAATAATATAATGAAGGAGAGTATCATTCAGGGGGTATACTTATCTTGGTAGATCTTCTAACACCACTTTCAGGGGTTTGGGGTGCCTGTTGCTGTTGTGGAGGTAGTTGTTGTTGTGGCTATTGTTTATTATTATTTTCACGCACTTTTACTTTTTGAGTGATCTCATCAAGAACTGTGTATTCCTTGTTTTCTTTTTCCTGTTTCCTTTCCTGCAACTGATTCTTATAAAAGACATTTTCATTGAAGATTACATCTCTGCTCCTAATTATTTTGTGATTTTCATAATCATATAAGCGATAACCAAAATCATTAACACAATATCCAATAAAGGTACATTTCTTTGACTTTGCTTCAAGCTTTGTTCTATTTTCTTTATCAATATGGACAAAGGCCCCACAACCAAAAGGCTTTAAAATAGAGTAGTTTACCTTTTTACCTGTCCATGCTTCCTCTGGAACACCACCATCCAAGGAACTTGAAGGCCCTCTGTTTATTAGATAAACAACAGTATCTACAGCATGTGCCCAAAACTGTAAAGACAATCCTGCATGCAATCTCATGCACCTTGCACGCTCCATGATTGTCGTGTTCATCCTTTCTGACACACCATTTTCTTGTGGTGTTCTTGGAACTGTCTTATCTCTGCGAATTCCATGCTCTAAACAGTACCTATCAAACTCTTTGCTGCAATATTCACCTCCATTATCTGATCTAAGACACTTCATTTTCTTTCCTGTCTCAATCTCAACCAAAGCTTTCCATTTCTTAAAAGTATCAAATACATCAGATTTATTCTTAATACAATAAATCCAAGTTTTTCTAGTTGCATCATCATTAAAAGTAACATAATAATGAGAGCCACCGAGAGATGATACCTGAGCAAATCCCCATACATCTGTATGCACAAGCTCTAATTTTTCTCTCTTCTTTTCTTTCCCAACTCTGAGAAATCTGACTCTCTTCTATTTTCCATAAATGCAATTCTCATAGAAGTCCAAATCAACATTTTTCAAACCCGGCAACAAAATCCTTGAGTGAAGAACATTCATCCCCTTGTCACTCATGTGTCCGAGCCTATGATGCCATAATGCTGCATCTGCTTCTTTGGAAGTTAAAGCATTAACTCGACTATAAATTATCTATTCAAATATATCATCATAGAATGCATCATATGGTAACATGAATTTATACAATGCTGATATCAGTTTCTCATTTGAACTAATTAAAGGCCGACGTTCTTACAAAATGAAACGTTGTGTCCCTCTTGAATGTGAATGGACGTGATTGTGTCTTAGTTTTCGATTATAAAGGGATATCGTGGGCATAGCAATACGTCAATTAAATCGAATATCCTCTACTTACCAAAGGTGTCTAGAACGATTGAGCGCAGAACGATTGAGCGCAGAATCAGTAGCAAAAGTGTAAGGGCGGAGGAGAACTGGTATTACGGTAGAGATGGAGCAAGGGTTTGACATTTTATACAACCGTTTCTTAAGGTTGGCAAGGATCTTGGAAGGGTTTTCAGAAGCCGAACTGTTTGTTGCAGACGACCACGCGGACACTTACACTATTGTTTACAACATTGCCCTAAAAAGCCCTTCTCAAAGGCAACAACTGTATGATAGATACAAGGACTGGTTACAAGAATGCCTAGTGGGTGTCATTTTGCCAGATCTCAGGAATAAGGATGGAGAGGTGATGTTGAAACAACTTGTCAAACGCTGGGAAAACTATAAGGTGATCGTACACTGGCTTTCAAAGTGGTTCAGTTATTTGGATCGTTACTTTGTTAAAATGAACTATTTGACTCCTCTCAGACATGCAGGGTTCATGTGTTTCCGGCAGCATGTGTACCATGAAATCAAGGCTACTGCAAGGAATACAGTGCTGGCGCTCATTTACAGTGAGCGTGAGGGAGAGCGAATTGCAGATTGGTCTTTGCTGAAAAACGTTTTAAACTTTTTCGTGGACATTGGAATGGACGATGCAGGAGTGGGTTTGTACGAGAACGATTTTGAAGCACAGATGTTGGAAGATACTCGAAATTATTACTCCACAAAGGCTGCTTTATGGATTTCACTCTTCTCTTTTCCTGACTTTCTCAGAAAGGCTGAAGATTGTTTAAAACAAGAGGAGGAGAGGGTTTCCCATTATTTGCACTACACCACCAAAGAGAAACTATTACTTATAGTACAAAATGAACTACTTTCGCCTTATCTAACGCAGCTTGTACAAAATGAACATGAAGGCTGTCCCGCCTTGCTGAGAGACCACAAGAAAGATGATCTTTCCAGGATGTACAGGCTGTTTTCTAAAATATCGAAGGGTGTGGACACAATTGCAAGTTGTTTAATACAACAAGTGACCACAGAAGGAAGAATAATAGCAAAGCAGGCAGAAGAAGAAGAAGATTCAAATGCTTTGGTAGGAAATTTCATTCAACTCCAAGACAGGTATGTGGAATATGTTGAAGATGCATTTCAAAAAAACATTATTATTAGCAAGGGTTTGGTTCTAGGATTTGAGGCAATATGTGGAAATGATGTTGGAGGAAGCACATTTGTCGAAATACTGGCAATATTTTGTGATAATCTACTTAGTAAGGGTGGCCAGGTGAAAAAGACCGATGCAAAACTAAGCGATGGGGATGTTGAGAATATGCTTGAAAAGGTGGTGAAACTCGTTGGCTATATCTCCGATAAAGATATATTTAGTGAACTTTATAGGAAAAAATTAGCCTCTAGAATATTGTCGGATGAAAATTTTAACCTTAGCATAGAGCAGCAGGTGATAGCAAAGTTGAAGGAGCAAAATGGGAAGCTGTATACATCAAAGATGGAGTTCATGATAAAAGATTTGGTTATAGCAAGTGAGGGAAAATCTGCGTTTGATGAATATCTTGGTAGTGGAAATATCAACCTTGGAACAGAACTGAGAGTGAAAGTCTTGACCACTCCATTTTGGCCAATCTCCCAATCATATATTTCCCAACCCAATCTACCTTCGGATATTGCCAACTGTGTTCAAGTATTCAAAGCTTATTATTCTGCACAAAATGAACGTCGTATTCTTACATGGATATATTCACTGGGAACGTGTAATATCAGAGGCAACTTTGACAACCAAATGGAAATAGAAATGACCGTATCAACTTATCAAGCAATGATATTGCTGCTATTTAATGACCACGAGAAGTTGAGTTGTGCAGAAATTAAATCAGAATTGAACCTCGCAGATGATAAACATGTTGACAAACATCTACATTCAATCGCGGGTTCGAAGTACAAAATTCTTCTGAAACAACCTGCAAATACCAAAGTTGTATCTGATGCTGACACTTTTGAAGTGAATCCTAATTTTAGCAGCAAGTTGAAGAGGATTCGAATTCCGTTTCCACCACCTCTAGAAGAAAAGGTGGGGAATAAGAAGGTGTTAATGGGCGTAGAGACTGATAGAAAACTTGCGATCCAAGCTTGCGTAGTTCGCATCATGAAGAGTAGAAAAGTTTTGGATTGTTCGCGTCTACTAAATGAATGCTTTAATGAACTCAAAAGCGTGTTCAAGCCGGACGTCAAAGCAATCGAAAACGAGATCGAATTTTTAATTTCCAAAGACTGATATCGATAGGGTAGGCATCCTATAAGGTCCATTTCCAACCCATGGTCGGAAATATAGTGTAGAAACATATGGCATCCATAATGTAGGCACTAAAATAGAATGGGGAAAGGTTCTCTAGAGAGGAGGCTCTCTTGTGTCGATATTTAGTAATGATGGTGACTAGGTTATCAGATAGGATGGTGGCCCAATTCATGATGTGGAAATTAATGCAGGCGTCAACCAGAGGAATCCATTCTATGGAAAACTTAGAATTATTGGGCAACCCATATAGTCTACATAGCATAGCAGCTACATAGTTGTAGGGGTTTTCCAAAAAGGCTATATCATACATACCCAATTTGTCAAATTTGAATTTGTTGTCCAATACTCTCCAGCCTTCAATCAACTTGAAGGGGTCTGCATTCTTCTTTGCGAAGTTGTCCACGTATGTCTTATCATATATATCATGAGGGTCACCTATATGGTACATTTTCTTTATGTCCTCTGACCTGAATGATCCCATGAGTTCCATTATTGAATTCCTGAATTGCCTATCTTCTATGGTGAGGTTTTCGACTACCCACCTGATCATATCCATTTATGGGAGGATTTTAGCCCTCTCTCCTATCCAATGTAGGAAAGAACAGGCAACATCCTTGAATTGAAGCGCCAAATGTCTTGTTGAGTCAGTTGTTTCTCTTGTGACAGTAATCTTGGGATGCTCGTCCTCAAGCCTATTGTATATGACCTCCCAAGATGTTTCTCCTCCGTCATCGTTGTAGACTATATCAGAGAATATGGGAGCCATCTCTATAAACTCGAATTCAACAATGCTCTGCTTTTTTGTTTCTGCATCACCTTCCTCAATGACATGTATTTTGAAGCTTGTTTGAAATGGACAAGATATATCAACGCACATGGTATCGGGAAATTAAGACTGAAAGATTTTCTAAAATGACTTTGGATCGTGAGAAAGGTTTAATGAGATACTCAATGTTAACTACCCATAACTTGGAAAATGATCACCTCTCTTCATGCCACTAAATATTTATTAACCTTTCAATTCGTTCATTTTTGTATTTAAAACACAATTATTTCACACACTTACTACTCTTATTCGCACATCGCAATCTTTAAACGGATACAATATAGCGTTGTCTTTTCTATAAGGAAAAATGTGATAGCGATTGTCGCAATATTGCATTTCGCAAATTATTAATGGGCATTGTAGCGGCATAGCTTAATTACTTGCAAAGTTTTTGAAGTGCGATTTGCGAAATGACAAGGTGCATATAATTGGGATATCGCAGTGGGACATTTGATCGCGCATCGCAAATTTTTAAAGGTGTTTTATGATAGTCACATGGAAAAGCGTGATTTGCGATTTGCGATGAGGATCTCATCCTTGGGTTATTTTGAAATATTTTTCAAGGAAACTTCTTAGAGTTAGGTTTTATTATCCTAAGACTAAAATTTAAAAAGGGTCCTCATTTATATCTCTAACCTTAGCTATTGTTATTCATAAATGGGGGATTGTTTCATATTATAGCAAGAGTATGATGTAGGGGTATCTATAATTTCTCTTTGACCGAGAGGTCAAAATATTTTACGGGGGGAGTTGGTTCCTAAAAATTTGAATTGTTAGGCCAGAAATTGTTTTAATTTTCCTCGTATTTCAGCAAATTAGTCAAATTGTTTTAGCAGTTGTAGTTTAGGTAGATTTTTCTCTAGCTTAGTCCTCATATTCTATCTTCGAGGATAGTAACTAAATTAATGTAATATTCATATATTTGATTAATGAAAAGAAAGAGAAGTGTGGTGGAGTGTGATTTTTTTTCACAAGAGCTCTATGTTGTGTTTCATATTAATCCATTCTTCTCCCACAATCCTACAGAAAAATCTGTGTTTTGATTTTTTGCCTTACATTTAGTTGGTGTTTGGAGCATTGAAATGGATGAGATGAAGGGATAGGATTTATCCAAATAAATGCCTTAGAGGCATCGCAAATAAGAGAGGAAACCTAAGGGCCAAAGAAAACTAGAGGTACAAAGAAACGTGGTTGAGACTAAGTCCAATAGGCCAACTCTTATTGGATTTCATTATTTTTGGAAAGTTTGTTAGTTGTTGGGGGTTAGGATCATTACTTTCCAGATTATGGGACACAAATCTAGCTGGCGGCCTAGATAAACTATAAGTTGAAAGTTGAAATTGTAAGTCAGAAGGAAGGACATGGATGCACAAACTAAAGGAGCAAGTGAGGAGCTTTGATCTTGTGGGAAACTATAAGCCCAACTTGAAGGTTTCACCTCGGCGACACTCATAAGCACCATGCTATCAATGCGTCGAGCTCATATAAGTGGGCTAGAAGCATTAGGAGTGGGACCTAATTGAGTGCGGGTGTTGATAGAACAGATGTTATGAAACCAGCTCACAAAAAGATAGAAAAGATAGATCAATGCCTTAGAAATAAGCCTCTTCGAGGGGGAAACCTCCTTTACATTGCACAAATGAACAATTCTTGGATGATACAAATAAGAATACCTCCTTTCTATATATAAGAATCTAAGGGGTCATAATATAATCAGAGCCGACATAACAATAATAATGTGAGGGCACAATAATAACAATAGTGGGCTTCTATGAGGCACAATAATAACAATATGGGGACTACATGGGCACAAAAATATAATAAGGGGGTTGTAATAATAACAATAAGGGGTTACACTAGTACTATAGGGACCTAACATTCCCCTATCCTTAAAAAAGTGTTGTCCTCAACGCTTGAGTAGTTCTTGATGCTTCTGTATAAAATTCTCGTCCTTCCCTATGGAATGTTCAATGGGTAAGTTCTTCCACTTGATCAGATACTCTGAAATTTATCAATTTTGTAGCTGTCGACTTCTAGCTTCTATGAATGCTTCAGGTTCCAATATGATTTTTCCTTCCTTGTCAAGTTCTGGCAATATGTTCAAAACTGGGATCTTCGACAACTTTTGAATGAGTTCCCACCCTACTTCATCATTTTTCCATTCCTCCCTTGCTTTGTTTATCAAATTTGTTTGGATAATTATACCAACCTCTACCATTTCTGCAACCATATGCTCAATTTCACTCCTTTGGTCCTATGGACATCTATAAGGCATGATGTTTGGAGGAACACTTCCTGGAATCAAATGAATAGCATGATCATGATCACAAATACGTGGGATACCTTTGGGAGTCTAAAATACCTTGGAATGATTGTCCAAGACTTTTTGGAGATCTGGAGAAATAGATGATTTCAATGTGGGAATCATTAGCGAACATAATTGTGCAATTATGCCTCATTGTTCTTTCTTTATAAGCTTTGTCATTCTGTTAGAGCTAATTATCTTTCCTAGTTTCCCTGTGATACCCTTAATTCAACTTTCTTTCCTTCTGAAGAAAAAATCATGAAAAGTTCTTGAAAATTAAAAGCTATTATATCCAAGGATTGTAGCCATTAGACTCATAGTACAACATCAGTACCACCCATTGGAACGGAAAGCATTTGGCTATTCAATACATATTCTCCCATGGATAGCTTGATATTATGGCACTTTCCAAAGCAATTTATGGTTCCTCCACTTACAACCGTCACTTGACACTCTGGTGCTGGATATAGGAAGAAATTCAATTCCTTAGCTATATTACAATGACTAAAATTATGGGTACTACTCAAATCTATCAACACTATTACCTTTTTCTTCTTGATATGTCCTTCTATCTTTATAGTTTGAGGAGTGGTAATTCAGACCAATGCATTACAAGATATGGTCAGATTCATTTCTTCTTTCTCTAGGGTTGGTTTCTAGTGAGTATCCTTTTCTTTTGATGGTTACTGATACTTTTCTTCTTGATATTTCACTGCTTGAACCTTCTTCTTCTTGATATGCCCTTCTATCTTGAATGTTTGAGGAGTGGTAATTCCTGTCATTGCAATACAAGATATGTTCGGATTCATTTATTCTTTCTCTAGGGTTGGTTCCTAGTGTATATCCTCTTCTTTTGACATTTCTTGATCCTTTTTGTCATTAGGAGGCCTTTCTTGTAGCATATTTTTCCCACCTTCCTTCAAACCTTTCATGTCTTTCTTCAAATATTCCATGTCTTTCTTCCAATATGCTTTCGTACAATTGATATCAGCTTCCATGGCATAAATAAAACTATTTATCTTTTGCTTCCCTAGAATATCATTTACCCTTATATTCAATTTTTGAAAGTCCTCAATGTCCTCTACCCTTGAACACTTTTGTTTGAGATTTATCAATTGGCTAAAGAAGGTGTTGCTCTTGGCATCCTCATAATGTGCTATCATTTCCTCCGTGAAAATTGACCATGTGACAAGTGGTTTACAAGAACAAATACCTTTATACCATAAAAATTGATTCGATTCTAAATAATTAGATGCAATACGTACCTTTTGTAACAGTGGTACACCATGTAGATCAAAATATTTCTCCATCTATAGTATCCAATTTATCAGATCCTTGCCATCAAACTTCCTCATCTCGCTTTTTTTTATTTTACGAGCTAGATCTTGAAACGACTATAATCTATAATTTCGGATATTTAAGTTTAGAAATTTTGGCTTGTAATAGGCCTCTGAGTCCTCTTTCTAACTCCGCAAGTCTAATCATGATTGGATTCCTGAAGAAATATTTATTCCCAATATCCCAAGATGACCTAGTTATAGAATAGTTCAGTAGAGCAAACTTGTACGGCGTGCCACGTGTCACATTTTCAACCTTAAATTCTGAAAATTATACCCAAACAAAATAAAGTTCGTTCTCTTTCTGTAACTTCTTACGAAATTTCAATCTAATGCTTAGAGAGAAAGTTATGATGATTTTCCCAAGGTCACCTGTTCAGGATGTAATTTGGGAGTCTGCAAAAACCCTAACCTCCTCAAATCATATATATGAAAATATAGCGAGCCAAGATTTGAAATTTGGGCCCGAGGTTCAGGGAAAAAAAAAAAAAAACAAAACAAAACAAAACAAAACAAAAAAACAAAACAAAACAAAAAAACAAAACAAAACAAAAACAAAACAAAAAAACAAAACAAAAACAAAAAAACAAAAAAAACAAAAACAAAAAAACAAACTATAGTGAAAATTCCACAATGACATGTTTGGAGCAGTGAAACCCTAGAATCCAAAGCTTTGATACCAAATGTTATGAAACCAGCTCACAAAAAGATAGAAAAGATAGATCAATGCCTTAGAAATAAGCCTCTTGAGGGGGCAACCTCCTTGACATTACACAAATGAACAATTCTTTGATGATACAAATGACAAGACCTCATTTCTGTATATAAAAGTCTAAGGGGTCATAATATTATCAGAGCGACATAACAATAATAATGTAAGGGTAAAATAATAACAATAGTGAGCTTCTATGGGGCACAATAATAACAATTTGGGGACTACATGGGCACAACAATATAATAAGGGGGTTGTACTAATAACAATAAGGGGTTACACTAGTAGTATAGGGACCTAACAATGGACGACCTTAAATTCAAACCTAGAGGAATGATTAAGAACCCAAGTTTGCACAACTAAGTAGATAGGGATCGAGACACGTCATACCAAAGGTAATACCTGAAGGGAGAGTGCCCAATGTTTCATGTTATAATAGACCAAAGGTTTGAGGGTTGGGATTACCCAAAAGTTACAATATGTTGCACAAAGTTTCATCACCAGGATGGAATGGAGTGGGTGGATCCCACCTGGCCTATGCCTAACCTAACAATGTAATTTGGAGTGCCCAAGGCTATGCACCATAATTTTAAATGCCAGGACACATCGGTACTATTCTAAATTCCTTCCACCATTTGTTTAAGCAGGGTTTCAATTCTGAATCATACATGCATAGTGTATATCGCTTTTCTCCGAGGCCTATATTGTAAAGAGTTTTGACTCTTAGGGCTATAAAGACAACTTGAACTTGGTGGTTTTGCTAAGCGATTTTTTTTACAGGGACCGACTGCAAAAAGGGGCCAATTTTAGAAACTCTAATGGAATATTCACATCACATAGTCAACTATAAGTTGACCATAATAGACCTCCTCAACCATAACTTGAATATATTCATCCAGAGTCAACCATGGACTACTAATCCTTCCGTCTGAAGATGGTGGTATCAAATAACATAACGAAATTAGTAAATGTGGTTGATATAAATTGATGAGTTCCATTTGTTTACCTTTATATGAAAAGTGACATATAAAATATTTTAGATCGACTTATATCAAGCACATTTACTAATGTGGTTATGCTAGTCCTATGTATTCTCATATTCCTGCCCACTACATATGACCTTCTATCCACATATATTCCAAGATTATCCATATGTTTTCATAGCCAAATTCATTGCATGTTTTTGTTCTCAAATTCATTGAAAGTTAATGGATAAATGAAGATTTAAAGGCATTATTATGAAAAAATAAGAAATTGGATATAAACTATGAAGGTTTGTCTTAATTGAATTAATTAAAATGTGGAGAAAATATTTATGTGGTGTTGGTATCAATTTCTCACTTCAATTAAGTAAGAGGATATATACTAAATAGGTATTTCTCATCAACTAATTAAAATTTGATGTTCTTGTAATATTAAGATAAAATTGTGCCCCTCATGAAAGGATGTGTGATCATATACATTGTGTTTTTGTTTTCCATTGTAAAAGAATATGGTGGGAATGGCATCATAATGGCATTAAAATAAGAGATCCTTCATTTATCAAAGATGTAAAGAATGATATAAAGAATAATTCAATAGGATCGTTATTTTGGATATAATATAAATTACATTAATAAAGGAAAGGTTGATAAATTGTGGATGAATGAGAGGGAATGAGGTGATTGTAGAGAATTGAAGAAGAAAAAAGCTAACTAGAGAATAAAATTAAATTTCTGGGAGAGGAATGAGGTGACTACAAAAACTTGAGAAGGGTAGAGTGAACTAGAGAAGAAAATATTAAAGATCAAAGAGTCAAAGTAGGTGACTACAAAAAATCAAAGAAGAGAAAAGTAAACCAAAGAAGAACATATTGGAGATAATTGATAAGAAAGGATTGGTGTCTTATATAGGTTTGTGTGTACAAAGTAGCTGAGGGGATTGGTTCCTCCTATAGGTTGGTAGGATATAATATAACATAATTACATTAATAAAGGAAAGGTTGATAAATTGTGGATGAATGAGATGGAATGAGGTGATTGTAGAGAATTGTAGAAGAAAAAAGCTAACTAGAGAATAAAATTAAATTTCTGAGAGAGGAATGAGGTGACTACAAAAACTTGAGAAGGGTAGAGTGAACTAGAGAAGAAAATATTAAATATCAAAGAGTCGATGCAGGTGACTACAAAAAATCAAAGAAGAGAAAAGTAAACCAAAGAAGAACATATTGGAGATAATTGATAAGAAAGGATTGGTGTCTTATATAGGTTTGTGTGTACAAAGTAGCTGAGGGGATTGGTTCCTCCTATAGGTTGGTACCTATAAAGAAATAAAGGGGATTATTTTTATTATAGGTTGGTACATACAAATATTGAGGGCATTGGTGTCCCCTACATTTTGGTGCCTAGAAGGATTATACAAGTAGCTTGAGTAGGTTGGTTCCTTTAAAGAACAATAAATTAAAAGAAGTTTTGGATTTATTCCCTTATGGGTTTCCATGTATATACTGTGATCCATGTTCCACCTACAAGTTTTATTTCTATGGTGCTATAATTTTTTATAGAAGTAAAAAAATGTATTATAATGGTTCCCCCTTGGCCCTCTCCATATATTTATGATTCCAACAAGTTTATGAGCAAAACGTTGATGCCACAATGTGACAACCATATATTAGTGTCATAATATGATCATTTCATAATGGTCATCCATAATCAATGATGTCGAAATATGGTCTAACAGATTCTTAATTGTCAAGCAAATTCAAACATGGACAATCATAATTGATAATGTCAAATGTGGTAACAAAATATCAATGTCACAATGATCAAACATGTCATAGTGGTCATCCATTATGATATGGTTGACCATGGTCAACATAGTCAACCTTTTTAAACCATAGTTGACCTTAGCTAACCATATGTTGATCATTTTCAACCATAAGTAACCTTTTTCAACCATAATTAATCATGGTCAGACTTAGTAAACCATGTGTTTACCATATGCAACCATAGTCCATAGATAACATGGGAAAATGATCTAGGTGGATATTGGTGGCCACCCACCTGTTCCAATTGGGACCCCCACCATTGTTTCTTTCAGTTTACTTAATTATAGCACAGTTTACTAATTTTTGTAGTTTTTCGGGTCCTCAACTTCTCAAGCCATTTTGAGACCTTAAACATCATTTTTATGGAAAATAAGAAAAATTGTAGTCTATGGTATTGGTTTATAGTTGGAAGTTGTAGTCCTTGGATAGATTTTTCCAATGAGGTATTGTATGCATCAAATGGAGATCGTATGCCAAAGTCACGACCCCACGAAGTTAATGTACCAATTTACCCCAATGGGGCCCACAAACTTTTGGAACTTCATCTCCTAAGGTTAAGGATTTTAGATGTTTAGGGTTTTCCATTGTTTCTAAATAATAAGTATTCCTTTGATCCTCATTATAACATAGTTCAGAAGGTATGTAGTTGCACATCTCTTCTAAGAGATAAGTTACCATCACGTGAGTAGTTTATTTCCATTCTACATGTAAACATTTTTCGTTACTTTGTTATTAATGAATTGAAGTTATGTTTTCATTATATCTCTGTGTTTTTATTTATACTTGTCTTTCATTTTCTCCCTTCATAAATTTGGAGCATTGGTATTAGAGCAGTCTCCTCTTTCTCTATTTTTATGTGAATGTCCTTAATGAGGTCGAGATATAAGGAGTTGGGATTTGAACTGGTTGAGCCTTTGCAAGACAGTCCTTGCCAACATTGATGACCTCCCATGGCAGAAGAAAAGAAGGATGATGAAGCATGAAATCTTATCATACTTTTGCTCAAATAAGCTCTCGAGCAGAAAAGCAATGATATGACAAACAACTTTTCCTTGATCCTTCAGTGGATGCCCATTGGCGGCACATATTCATCCAACAGTCACTTTGGAGGCGCCACCTCCTTCAAGGTACAAGTAAAATTTGATATCCTTATATTCGAATGGCACCTAGATGTAGATGTTATAGATAAAAGGTTGAATCTGTCAGAAAATTATTTTTTGGTTCATAGCTTCTTCGATAGGGAGAAAATTACCTTTGTAGTGCTTAAGGTCCCCCTCCCCCCCGGTGTAAAGTATTGGTGAAAACATTATTGTGAGAGAAGGATTGAGGAACCCTCTTTGTTTACAGTCGCCCCCTCTTGGAACTCTTTTTGAGATGATCCTAAAGAAGAATATTACCATGTAGGGAGCTATGAGTACAAGTACATATGTGGACCACACTCCGACAGCAAAGTGACCAAAATGTGCATGAGCTCAAAAATGTTTTTCATACTCTACGCACAAAGTTGGGTATCAAGGACTCTGAGCAATGTGTAGTAATCAAGAACAATGGTTTTCTTCACAAATATATTCAAGGAGAAATGGATTTCCTATACATCTCCTTACTTGATGCAACGCTGCCAAGAATGAAAAAAAAAAAAAACAAAAGCACAATTTTGGATTCACGAACCAAAACTAGGGCAAGAGCAGCCCCAAACTGTAGGAAAAAAGACAAAACAAAGATGGAGCGGCCTAGGAAAACCCATCGAAGCCACAAGAAAATAATGGTACCATGAAGATGAAGAAGGAAACATAAAATTGATATGAGTTCCACAAGAGCCCCTCTCACAACGCAAATGAGTGTTGTGCTAAGAAGTCATTGGTGGTCAAGCTGGAATCTTCAAATTCTAATGCGTCTTTTGATTCTTATCCAAAAACATACATGCGGAGTAACAAGGGGAAGTAGATTATTGACACAGAATCTAGAGCCACTGTTGCCACCGCTAAGGTCCAAAATATTGAGCCCAAAAATCCAAACGAGGGGGAGTGTCTCTTCCACTCACAGATGTTGGTGAAGGATTCATCATTGTAGTTCATTTTCAACAACGAAAGCCAAAATAACCTCATTTTAGTAGAGGACATGAATCAGTTGGGCCTACTAACCACACCACACCCACAACCATACACAACCTGGTGACTTCATCAAGGACGATATCCCCATGTCAGCCAGCAGTGTCATATTCCTTACAACAAGCGCTACACGGATGAGGTATTATGTGATGTTGCTCCTCTTGATGTTTGTGATGTATTATTAAGTTAGCCATACTTGTGGAAGCATCATGTTGTGTATGAGTTTAGGCCTTGCACTGCTATTATTACTTTGGGAAATAAGTTATGCAAGATATCAGAGGTAGTCCCGCCTTCCACCATCTCTTTGATCTCCGCTAAGAAATGTAGTAAGATCATCTCCCAGACCAAGAATTTTTTATTTTTTTTTTATTCATTCTTAAAGTAAGGGGAAGATCGTGGCCACATCCATGGACCCTAAGAAATTTTCCTCCATGCAACAGAAGTAGGTGGATAAGGTCATGGAAGAATACAGGGGCATCTTCTCCTCACCCATAGGGGTTCACTCACACTTTTAGGTTAATCATTCGATTGATCTAATCCCTATATCACCTCTACCCAATGGATCGATATACTGCCACTCCATTCTAAAAATGAAGAGATCAAGTGGCAGATCCAAGAGCTGCTACAAAAAGGTCACACCCGACCAAGTTCATCACCTTGTGGGAGCCTGATTATATTTGTACAAAAGGAGGATGTGACCTAGAGGCTCTATCAGGAAGTGAACAAAATCACTGTCAGGAATAGGTATCCAATCCCATGGATTGATGACGTTCTTGACCAGCTCAAGGGGGGAAAGTATTTCAGTAAGATAAATTTTAAGTTTGATTATCACTAGGTTCCAATAGAGCCCATAGATGCATGGAAGACCACTTTCAAATCAAAGGAGGGCCTTTTTGAATGGTTTGTCATGCCTTTCAGGTTGATAAATGCACCTGCAACTTTTTTGATGTTGATGGATGACATCTTGCGTCGTTCATCAACTGATTGGTGGTTGTATATCTAGACACCATTCTTATCTTTAGCAAGAGTTGGAAGGATCACTTGCAACACACTCAACGGGTCCTTCAAAGCGTACGACTACACAAACTATTCGCCAACCTAGAGAAATGCACCTTTGGCATGGGTCAGGTCCAATATCTGGGCTATGTCATGGATGAGAAAGGCGTGAATGTGGATCTGGCTAAGATCCAATTCATTCTATGTTGACTAACCCTAACCACTCTAATAGAGTACTGCAACTTTTTGGTCCTTACCAATTTTTATCAAAGGCTTGTGTTGGAATTCTCCCATATCACTTAGCCTTTGAGTCAAGTTACAAAGGGTAGAGTGAAAGCAATTTTTTCTTGGTTCAAGTCCCAACATAAGGCATTCACTGAACTGAAGCACCGCCCCTACTCTACACCTATACTCACATTGCCAAACCTGCAATAGCCATTCGAAATCGAGATGGATGCCTCTTAATATGTTATTGGTGTAGTTATCAACTAGTAAGGGCATCCCATGACATATCACAGTGATATACTTTCCAATACAATTCAGAAGTACCATACCTATGATAAAGAGATGTACTCTATCATGTAGTATTTCCAAAAATGGAAACATTACATTTTGGGGAATGAGACAGTCATCCACACATATCATTGACCTCTTCAGTTTATATAGACACAAGGGAAGTTACAAATGATCGCCATGACAAGTGGTCTACATATATTCAACAATTACCCTTAAACATTAAGTACAAGAAGGGTAGCACCAATCATGTTGTATATTTCCTCAGTCGACCCCCAGTTATCGCACTAACTACTGTTCTCAACTCTTATGGCCACAAGACCCTTGGATGGCCATAAATGTAAAAGAATGATTCAGAGTTTGTGACCACTTACTAGATGCTAGTGGATTGCAAGCAAGTTCTAGATTTACACAAGATCCACACATCTATAGTTTGAGGATGATAAAGCAACCCGATTTATTAAACACATCCAACATATTTTCTAGCAAGTGCATGACATCTTGGATAAATCCAATTCCAATTACAAGAAGTTACATCATCAACATCGGGTGTCGCACAAGTTTCAAATAGGTGACAAATTCTGTTGCACTTGCAGAAAGAACACCTTACTGGAGCCCATCAGTAGATAAAACCACACTGATATGGGCCTTACACTATCGCCAAGGGTATGGGAGACAATCCTTTTAAGCTTAGCATTCCCCCACTCCTTGGCTTACACCCAGTGTTCTATGTGGACTTCCTTTGGGCAAACTTTCCACCATTACTAAACACATCAGAAATTAGAGAACAACTCACACCAACAGAGCTAAACCGAGACTGCATGGAACATGCCACAACTAATTAAATCATGGAGACGAAGATAAAAAAACACTCGCCAGCAAAATATCTAACTGTAATGGGTTGTCAAAGATATCCAACTCCTCAACCAAGGCATGTGGCTTACGAGAGAGCAAGTTCAACACAAGTTTCCCCATCTCATGGAGGAACTCAATGCAATGGGGACCATTACTTCCTAAGGTGGGGGGGGTGATCCAGGTGGATATTGGTGGACATCAGCCTATTCCAATTGGATCCCCACAATTGTTTCTTTCAGTTTCCTTAATTGTAGCACGATTTACTAGTTTTGGCAACTTTTCGAGCCTTGAACTTTTAGAGTCACTTTGAGGCCCCAAACGACGTTTTTTTGTAAAATGGGCATACCCATAGCTTGTAGAAGAAAGTTGTATTCCTCAAATAGATCTTTCAGTGACGTATCGTACACATCAACAATAGATCTTATGCCAAAGTTATGATGCCGACAAGTAGATGTATCAATTTACCCTAACGGGGCACACTTACTTTTGGTACTTCATCTCGTAGGGTTAGGTTTTTTGGATGTTTAAGGTTTTCCATTATTTTTTAATAATTAATAGGCCTTCAAGACTCATTGTAACATAGTTTAGAAGGCATGTAGTTGCCGCATCTCTTCTCAAAGATAAGCTACCATCGCCTATGCTAGTTTATTTCCATTCTGCATGTCAACAATTTTTGGTACTTTTTTATTAATGAATTGAAGTTTGGTTTCATTGTATCTTGGTGTATCTATTTATATTGTATTTCAATTCATTCCTTCATAAATATGGATAAAAAACCACGGTAATTTATGGTAAAAAATATTTAATAATGGTTTTCATTGTCAACAAGGCTAACTATGGTCAACAATGGACAATATGGTCGAACATGGTCAACCTTAATAAACCTAGGCATCATAGTCATCGATTTTTTACCATATTCATCTATAGGCAACTGCTGAAAACCTTGAACAACGATGGATACCCATAGTTAATCATATTGACCATAGTCGACCATGTTTGGCCAAGATCAACTATGGTCAAACAAATTCATACATGGCCAAACATTATCAAAATGGTCAACCATGGTCAACATTTTTCAACCATGATCAATCATGGTCATGTCCATTCAACCATAGAAAACCTTGAACACTAATGGTCAACCCATGATCTATTATGCTCAAGATGGGACACTATGGTGAACCATGGTTAAAATGGTTGAGCATGGTGAACCATGTTGTTCGTGGTCAAACATGGTCAACCATGGCCATCCATTGTCAACATGGACAACTATAAGCTATCACAGAAAAATGTTATCAACCATGGTCAAATTTATCAAACATGTTCATTCATGGTTATCATGGTCAAACCATGGTCAACCATCATCAACCATGATCAAACATGGTGAGTCACGATCAATGATAGTCAACCATAGTCAATCATAATCTATCCTAGTCAATTGTAGTTAGCTATGTACGAGCATGGTCATCCATAGTCAACTATATGTTGACCATAATAGACCTCCTCACCCATAGCTTGAAGATATTTAGCCATAGTCAACCATACTCTACTAATCCTTCCTATTGAAGATAAGGGTGTCAACTAGCACAACTGCATTACTAAATGTGGTTGATATACACTAATTAGTTCCATTTCTTTTACCTTTTATATGCAAAGTGACATATAAAATGTATTAGATAATCTTGTGTCAACCATATTTACTAATGTTAGTCCAATGTATTCATTATTTTCTCTCATATTTATTCCCACGGCAAATAACTTCCTATCTACATATATCCCAACATCATCAATATGTTTCTACAACTAACTTCATTGGATGTTGTGATGTCAAATTCATTTACATTTATTGGATAAATGAAGAATTAAAGGGGATTATTACATAAATGAAGGATTTGGATATGAATTACAGACGTATGTCTCAATTGAATTAATTAAAAGGTGGTGAATTTTTTTTATATGGTGTTGATATCAATTTCTTACTATAATTAATTAATAAAATATAGATTGTAGAGGTATTTCTCATTTCAAGTAATGAATATTTGATGTTCTTTCAATATTAAGGTAACATTGTTCCTTCATGGAAGGATGTGTGATTAGAGAAACTATGTTTTTGTACTCTATTTAAAAGGATATTGTGGGAATAACATCGTAATGGTACTAAAGTCAAAGATCATTCATTTTTGAAAGGTGTAGAGAATGACAGAGAGAAGAGTTGGTAGGATCTTTATATAAGATACAATGAAAAATAATTACATTAGTGAAGGAATGGTTAATGAATTGTGGATGAATGAGAGGGAATGAGGTGGCTGCAAAAACTTGAGAAGGGAAAAGTGAACTGGAGGACATAATATTAGAGATTGGAGAGAGGAAGTAGGGGACTACAAAAAAATGAAGAAGAGGGAAGTGGACCAAAGAAGAAAGGATTGGAGATAATAGATTAGATGGGATTGGTGTTTCCTATAGGTTGGTGCGTACAAAGTAGTAGAGAGGATTGGTGTCTCCTATAGGTTAGTACCTATAAATTAGTAGAGGGGATTGTTATTTATTGTAGGCTAATACATAGATGGATTGAGAACATTGGTGTACCCTATATTTTGGTTCCTACAAAGATTGTAAGATTAGGTTGGTTCCCTCAAAGAAAAATCAATCCAAAGAAGTTTTTCATTTTTTCCTTGATAGGTTTCCACATATATCCTATGATCCATGTTCTACCTCCAACTTTTTTTTAATTGAAAATTGTATTATATTGATCTAACCCACCTCCCCTCTTAGTATTATTTCGAATCCAACAATTTGATGAAATATGATGTTAAATATTACCTTATGGTGATGAAAATTCAATACTACCTTAATTTTTGCTAGATATAATTTTATACCTTTAAATGAAGTATGATGTCGTCAACTAACATCATTAATTTTTTTCATTATTAACGACTATGTGGCATTCCTTACATCTCATTAACAATTTATGTACATTAGCCAAAGCTACATCAATTTCATCACCATAAGTTGTAAAATTGTCCAGGTAAATTTCCACATATTCATGGATGAAGTAAGAAAATATTCCAATTACTTCTTGTTGGAAAGTTAGTGGAATAAAGTAGGAAGATGTCACTGAGGGACATATCAACATGGTTTTGTCACAATCCTCAGGAGCGATTTGAATTTGGTTATATTTGCTAAATCTATTGAGGGTAGAGAAATATTTCCCCCTCGCTAAGGTATCCAACACTTGGTTGATGAATGGAGATAGGAAGTGAACCTTATGAGTCGACTTGTTAAGTTATCTATAATCTACACAAATTCTCCACTTGCAATTTTTTTTTGGGTACAACGACAAGAGGGGAGACTCATTCGCTATTAGAAATAAGGTAGATAAATCACGTTGAAAGCAACTTCCACAATTGCTCTTTGATGAGCTCGATTCATTCATCAATGAGGTCTAATCTTCCTCATGCATGTTAGATGTCAACTAGCACATATACATTATTAAAAGTGATTGTTATGCGCGAATAAATACGATCAATTTTTTGAAGGTGAAAAATTTCTCATCATGACCATGAAAAAAAATGATCATCACACGGTGTAATGAAAAGAATAATTCTTCATGTAAGGAAAAAAATCAACAATATCAACCATTTACAAAACATGTAACCATAGTCACCCATAGTCAACCATTTCATATATTAATAAAATATTTAATATACTTTATTAAATATATATGGAATACTCTATTAAAACCACCAATCTATAAATATATATGGACTGTTCTATCAATATGATTATGTTAACGATAAAATGATAAAATTTCACTCCAAATAGGTAAATCCCTTAATTTGATGTGTATTGACCATCAATTTAAAAATAAATAAACTATATTAATACATTCAAGATAATCCTGACTCGACTATAAATTATCTATTCAAATATATCATCATAGAATGCATCATATGGTAACATGAATTTATACAATGCTAATATCAGTTTCTTATTTGAACTAATTAAAGGCCGACGTTCTTACAAAATGAAATGTTGTGTCCCTCTTGAA
>APFE030499224.1:156371-169409 GCA_000404065.3 Pinus taeda | reverse complement strand
TATAATAACACTTTTCCCTCCCTTAAATCTCACCTCTCAGTTGAGCGCATGGCGCAATATTAGTCAACAAGATCATCGCACTGTCCCTTGCACTTTCTCACTTTGTTGGACCTTGAAGAGCCCCTCCTCATACTGTATGGCATAGTTTTGGTTGACAATTATTCCTTCTTCATTAATTTTTGATATCAACTGTGGCATTCTCATCAATCCTTCCTTCTCAATCCTTTCACAGGCCTATCACAAGTAGCTTCTTCCATGAGCAATGTAGAGATAGAATAAATGATTTCAATACTCATTTTTATTTGTCATGAGTGAAATTCATTGGTAGGTGTACCTCCTCAATAAGTCAAGGTGATGAGTAAGGAAGATGTCAAGGAGGAAGAATAAAGAAGCACTTTTAGAGAAGAAGCAAAAAAGAATAACCATCATGAAGACATGGACAGATCCTGGACCATGACGGAATGAATACATTTCATGGTAACTTAGAAGGTCTTGATGATGATCCAAGACCCTTTGGAGGGGGAAGATGAAGAACAAAGAAGACCTCTCATGAAGATGAAGACATAGCAACAATGAAAACAAGTTGGCATTACCACATCATCATGAAGTTCCATGTTATCATTGCCAACTTATGGTTTTACAATTCTCATCACAATGTCATATGTGTCCATGTGTCTTGTACATGAAGTGGAATGTAATTATGTACTTTCAAGAAAATGAAAAAATGTAAATGTGTGGAAGTCCAAGGGTCACGTGTGCCCCAAAGAGTCATATATAAGTTCAAAGGTCATTTAGGAGTCCAAGAGTCATGAGGGTAACTCAAGAGTCATATGGGATATGAAAGGTCATTCCTCTTTTTATAAAAGAAATAACTCAAGCAAAGGGATTTTTTGAGGCTCAGAATTTGGAGAGATAGCCTTGGCTTCTTCAGCTTTCCATAAGATAGAATATTGTCCTTGGAGAAGAAAGAAGTGACTTAATTCTCCACTACTAGAGATAGTGTATCACCATTGTAACTTTGTACTTGGATATTTCACCTAATATTTGAAGCTTATTGAGCCAACACATTTTCATGTATGTATCATGAATATTATAAGACTATTCTTTGGATGTTTACGGTATATATTATGTTAAAAAAGTACTAAATAAATTGAACTACTTCACTGGATTTGGTGCTCATCCTATTGAATGTGTGTTGTATTTTCTTTAATGATCATTGTATCTATGTGAACTATTTATCTAGATAAATAATTAATATTTTCTTGCTCTCATGTGCCTCTCTTAGGATAGTACTATTACTTTCCTTCTAAAGACTCACTCTTGTCTCATGCTCATGGTGGTCTCCTTTTACACATTGTAATTAGTGTTCCATAATGTCAACTTGCTTGTTCAAAGGTTGTGTATAACCTCTTATGTTACCCATTGAAACCAAGGCAAATCTTATGCTATGGTGGTTTGGAAGATACTCCATATGGGGCTCCTACTCTAAATGTGTGAGGTCTAATTGGGACATCGCATCAGAGAGACCCCCTATATGTTGGCAATATCCAACACCATCAACACCACCATAACCCAACCACAAAATATTTTGCACGTTAGCTCTACTTGCATAATCTTCTCTAGAAATTCCCTCATGTTCCTCTGTGAAGATCATTGGATGCTCATATTATAATACACATCTATGCAAAATCTCGTCAACTCCTAACTTATATAAACAACCTATAATCAATTGATGATGTGTAGACTTAATGACCAACTGCTTCTTCTATGCAACACTATACTCCTCTAGAGCAACTCTAGTACTAAGGAACTAAGAAATACTAACGAAGTAGTCATTGACCATTGTAACGGTGAATGACTGTGAATTTAGTAGGTTATCTTCTAGATTGTGAGCATCCTCTCCCGTAGAAATCATGCATAAATGGTCTATGCTTGCATTCAATTACCTAGGTTTTACAACCACTTCAAAATCATACCCTCGATACACTAATAACCATCTATAGAGGTTCCCCCTCAAGACATGCTTGTTCACCAGATACCTTAATCCTAAATTATATGTATATAACTTAAATTTATTTCTATATAGGTAGTGTTGGTACTTTTGTAAGGCATAGACCATATCCAAACCTTCGCACTCTATAGTAGTATAGTTCTACTTGGGCATTGATATATTTGTGCTTGCAAACACAATTGGGTGCTCCAAATCAACAACTGATCTAAAATGGCTCCTAGAGTGATAAACGAAGCATCCACATGCACATTGAATTCTTTATTCTATGTAGAATTAACATGGGTGAGAAGAGAGAGCAAAAAAGGTGAAAAAGGCCTTAATGCTTTTCTATTCTATTTTATTGATCTCACAATATGAATTTATAATACATCTATGATCATTCTAGATCTAGATTTAGATCACATTGACAAGTCATCAATGGACAGATAACGATGGAGAGTTTTGCAAGAAGGAATTTGAAGAGTTCTGCAAGAATTGTGGTATAGAATGGTAGAAGACTATTCCATACACACCTCAACAAAATGGAGTTGCATAAAGAATGAACATGACAATGATGGAAAAGGAAAGAAGCATGCTCAATGATGCTGGGTTAGAAGAGTAATTCTAGGTAGAGGTGGTGGAGACTGCATGTTACTTGGTCAACAGATCACCTTCATCAACGTTGGAGGATAAGACTCCACTAGAGGTATGGACTGGTAAGAAACCCTCTCTTTCACATCTGAGGGTATTTGGATGTGATGCCTATGTACATGTTCCAAAGGAGAAAATAACCAAGTTGGATAGTAAATCTAAAAGGTGCATCTTTATTGGGTATAAGGATGATTTAAAAGGTTATAAGCTTTGGTATCTAGAAACAAGGAAGGTTGTGTACAACCAGAATGTGGTGTTGAGAGATGTGAAAGATGTTATTAAACATGAAGTCATACCAAAGAAACTTGAGAAGATAGAGTTTGAGCTAAAGGAGGAAGAATCAGATTCTACAACAGAAGAAGAATTAAAAGATGAAGAGCCAAAAACTCCAACTATGAGAAGATTAGTTCGAGAAAGAAGGCAGCTAGAAAGGTATAGTCCATCTGCTTTCCATTCAAATTTTGTTTTATCTATTACTGATGATGATCCCAGAACTGTCAGGGAGGCAGTAGATTCAGATAATGGAAAACTCTAGAAAGAGGATATGGTTGATGAAATGGCATCTTTGGACAAAAATGAGGCTTGGGATCTGGTGGAGTTGTGAGCTGGAAGGAAACCCATTGGAAGAAAATGGGTGTTTAAGAAGAAAATGAATTCAAAATGAAAGGTGGAGAAATACAAAGTTTTGTTGGTAGAAAAAGGTTATTCCCATGTGCCGGGAATTAATTTTGGTGATATTGTTTCTCCTATTGCGAAGGTAGCTTCTATTGTATTACTTTTATCTGTTGTTGTTGCTTTTTACTTTGAGGTAGAACAGATGGATGTGAAGACACCATTTCTTCATGGGGATCTGGAAGAAGATGTAATGTCCCAAATCAATTAATTTTGGAACAAGCACTTCATATTAAACTATCATGCATTTCCCAGAAGATTTTCATGTAAAACCAGAACCACAAATCTATAAATTGCACAAAATATCATTAAAGATCACAACACGAAAAACAATGAGAAATACACCAACCAAAATCCATCTTTATTATATATCGATATATGCCAATACAATAGCTAGGAATGATCCTCTAGCCTCCAAACTAAAACAAAAAAAGAAATCTCTACACTTGTAGATTCTAAATGAATCCACCAAAGGGAGATGGGTGCTCGCCCAATCTCTTTAAATCACCTGAGGGTTTTCGTCCTGGGGCTACCAATGGAGTAGAGAACCATGTACCCAACCTTACATACAAGAAACAATATCAAAACCAAGATGCCCTCCAATGGTCTCCTCCTTCTGTTTTATATATTTGATGGACTCCTCTAGAACCTTCTATTTTATTATTATTTTAATCATGGAGCACTTTTCCCTCTTTTATTTCAATTAAAATATTATTTTTAATGTGGGAAAATGGTAAATTGGCCATCATGTCTCCCCAAGTAACTGAAACTCTCGTCTAACCATCCCACCATGTAGATATTCTCATTCCCGTTCCAACGAGTTATTACACTAAGGTGTTTGGCCACGTATTCCTCCCGGAATGCCACCTTAAGCGTAATTAATTGAATCAAGCCCACTAATAACTCAATTTTCTAAAAGTTGTCGGAACGTGCCGGAACAAAAGACAAACTCTGTAGATGATGGAATATACCAAGATAATGTTGTTGGACCTCATAGAAACTCCTCAAAACTCCATCGGGATCCCCGATGACATAACCTGCTCCATGGACTTAGCCATCCCTTGCCTTGGAAATCCACCCTGATTGTACTATGAAGAAGGATAAAAATGGGTTCATGATAGTCCTCCTACCCAAAGATTTCTTGCCCTCAAGCAATCCAAACTTGTGGACCAATTTGGCGGCCCAACACAACTGAGACCCAATTCCTAGATCCCACATGAACCACTGGTCCACGTCACGCCTCCAAGCTATCGAAACATGACTAGATCCCATGTCCATCTCTGAATCAACCTACTACTAGTAGATCCACCTAGATCCCAATGCCACCAAGGAGGAGCATCGCTGCTCCATGGCTCCCGTTGTGCTATAGCTCCAGTTGTGAATGTTACCCCACCAACTGTGTACCAGCTCATCACTTCTATCCAATCCAACTCTCGGCATAAACCAAGGTCAATCTCATCATGTTGATGCTGTGATCAGATACTGATGAGTGGCCAACCTACATCCTATTTTCAACTGAAGCATGTAAAATCCCTCACCTCTAAGGGCTCTAGAAATACAATGCCTTTGACTAAAAATGATACTCCATCAGTAGGGTACCAACTCATGATCTCTCGCCAATCTAATGCATGGATTCATGTGTAAGGAATACATCTGCTATGTTGATACTCATCCATGCTCAACTCCTGATGCTCCACCTCGACAATCAAAACATGTTCAAGAAATCCTGCCTTTCTCCCTCTAATGGAAAAAAGTGGGCAAACTGTGCTACAAGCCGTGTCTATGAACTCCTGGAGAGGGTTGTTGCCCGAATACGTTGCAAATTTGCTAGTTGCCACCATATCTATTTGCACCTCATCAATTGGTAGACCCAAATATGGATGCACCACCATCTCCAATAACTCCTGCCACCTACTAGCCTCCTGTGAAACTACCCCGTTAACCTCCAACACCTACTGAGGACATATGTCTACAAATACTACCTCCCAAGAGGCTGCCTACACATATATCTACTCCACTCCAATGACTGGCCCCACAGGTGTCTACTCACCCTCCACCATGGGCTCAATGTGAGCCACTAGCTGACCCTCCAAAAATGGTCCATCTTGCACACTGGGTGTGTCATCTGTCTCCTGCTCCCTATGTTGAATCACTAGTCGCTCATATGCTCCCAGGTCTCCTTCCCTCCTGGGAACAATCAGTTGCTCGTCATACTCCTCTAGGCTACTGACATCAACTCCACATGACTACTCGTGCTCCTGAGGGGTATCATCATGTGAATCCACGGACTCGTCCAAAGAAGAGTCTTCACCATGACAGTCAAAAGGAATTTCCTCTTGCTCTAGCTATGTCATCTCCCCAATGTTACTCAAGCATGAGTGGTCAGGTCCCTTGCAAATGAAGCAAAGTCCCTTCCTCCTCAGCTCATTTCTATTGCATGAACCCCCAAACCTGAGTTGCTCCTCCCTGGTCAACTGCCTCCTGAACAACCCAACATTTTGCTCAACCAACTTCTCGGTTAGTTCATATGTACCACGTGAGACCAACTATTTTCTCCTCCAAATGGACAAGAATCGAGACTGCAACTTCCGACAAATGGCATCACGACCTCTCATACATGATGACAAGATGGACTACATATGTGCTATGACTGTACCAGGATGATGTTTCCTAATGTTGAAGAAGCACTAGAACATCTGCAAGATAAGATCATCACACTCAAGATCAAACATGACTTCATAATTCCTAGTGATCGTCATGCCTCCTAGAATCTCAAGCTTCTTCCCAAAGGTAGAGCCTACATTGTTGTCCAAGTCTCGGAAATTTTCTATCACCAGTCTTAAAAATCTCCTCATAACATCATCATTGTAAGGAGCTTAGGTGCGGTTAGTCTCATGATGTTACTAAGACAAGATGCAACTAGAATTTTAACCCCTTCATAGGGTTCCTCTAAGAACTTGTGTTGTATTAGAGCTAGCATGGCAGGTTTCAAAGCCCGCGTCAACTTCTTCCCCTCTAACTGGTTCACTTCAGAAAGGAGTGCATCCACTTCATCTCGTTTGAAAAGGGCTTTCACTGTGACTCTCATGTGTTTCAAATCTATCCCAAGAGCATAAATCTTGTGTCCTATTCCCTATCCCTTCTGCACATCTCTTGTTTCCCCTTTCTGAAGAATGGCATAGACCCCATTTGAGAAGGGTCTATAGTTTGTTTCTGCTAAGTTATGCAGGGCTTGCATTAAGGTTTCATCCATGTTTGGCTGTAATAATGAAGCCACTGTTTTCTGGGTTTGTTAAAGTTCCTCAATGAAGTGCTTTGTCAAACAGTTTCATGAAAAAAAGTTGTGGGTATATGTTTTCATTAAAATTTCAAGTGAAATGTGTTATACAATGACGAGGAAATGCCCTTAGATACCCCTTATTCAGAAATAAATTACGCGCCATAACAGCTAGTGGAGATGCCATATATCACTGGAGATAAACCAACAAATTATGAACTTGTGAATGCAAAATAAATGATACCCTGGAGCCTTTTAATATGTTAAGAACCAAATGAAGATGATACTCACTAATATCCAGCTCAGGCGCAGTGTTAAGAACTACTCCTCGCCAAGAAATCCGTCCTCTTTATGATGGTGACGGTGATACCCAACGCAGATCAGCAAAGAGTTTAATTGGTACCCAACGCAGATCAGCAAGGAGTTTAATTGGTCGTTGTTTGTAGATGATCAACAAAAAAATTGCCCTCTTACATATATGCTTTAATAATAACAGAAAATCCGTCAATAAAATACTACCCAGAAATGGAACGTTGATGTTGAATGTTACCACCAGCAAGTATTCACGCCCAACCTCGGACGATTCACACACTGTTGTAGAGGAATTGTGGCCTTCACCCAGTCAACTGAATATCGGACTTTGTAACACACTTGTTAGCTATATTAAACTCAACAAGGCACCATATAATTCAGTTCAGGTATGCTACTTTTAGCTCAACAATAATCCGAAATAGAAAAATGGAAATTATAGCAGCTCCTTTATACTTAGGTATAAAACTTTGGCCTGCCCAGGTTTACTTGCATTCTTTATACCCCATCCCAACGAATATGCTAATACATCCATTGCTCCTTCGATACACCCAATCATGTTGCGCCAAATAACGTTTGGTGATCATTCCACTTGGGCTGCCTTTGACCAGTGATGAAGCTCCTTGACTTCTCGTTCTCAGTGACCAAGAAAATTCAGCGGCTCATCCCAAGAGTAATTATCCTCCTTTGACAATGATCAGATCAACGTGAAGAGATCAATGTGCAGACATGAGTTCTGAGCACACAACATTTTCGCCCTAAAAAAATGTCTTGCCAAGAAAATCATTCCATAATTGTTGGTTGTTATTCTCTACATGCAATCCCTGTTGTATTGTTGCCTGTTGCTTTTGCAACAATAGTTCAATCCCTTTGAACGTGGCCCAAAGTAAAAACAAATCGATCTCCACCATGTCTTGCCAAGAAAATCATTCCATAATTGTTGGTTGTTATTCTCTACATGCAATCCCTGTTGTATTGTTGCCTGTTGCTTTTGCAACAATAGTTCAATCCCTTTGAACGTGGCCCAAAGTAAAAACAAATCGATCTCCACCAGGCTAAATGTTTCGTCCTCTAATCTGGATTTGATTCTGCTCTTGAAGAATTGCGTAGACCTGTAATTTATAAATTTTATTGAATGATGCCCATGGATTGTGAGAGAATAGGCTTACTCTCGGGCTCTATAATAAAATCGATTCCAACCTGCGTTCACCCACAATCTAATGGTGATTACGTACGACACAGTTTCACTTTATATCACCCCTACTTTGCCTCTGTCACATGCACAAGTCCAATAATAAAATTAGGCGAGCGCTATTTCTACCTCTATAGAAACATAAATGCGCATCCTTACAGCCTAGATCCCCTCCTCCTTACATCATAGCATGTTACATCTCGCGACCCGACTATGCATCCATCGCATGTTACATGTTACATCTCTCCAAGCTCCAGGATTACATCTCACCAAGCACGGACCACTCGCCGTTTGTCGTGTTTCTACCCGTCTGCAACGACGGCCTAAGGGTATTAATCACATTTAACGGCATTTAAATGCGTTACCAACCACCCTCATATTCTGTTCAAATCCAAAATCCCCGAGCTCGCCCCCACATCACTAGCAATTCAACCATTGAACAAATTCTCAAGGAGCTCCAACGAACAGAAGTTACAGAAGGTGATCCTCGCAAAAGGTTATCCTCGCAATGCTTGCAGCGTTGCCTCCCCGTCTACTTTGAAACAGGTATTTCTCGGTTAATCTGCCTGTTTTTTTTGGTGGAAATAGCTCTCACCATCTGGTTCTGTATGGGATAAAACACAAAAGAGTATAACTTGGGCAGAATAATTAAACATGAAATTATAAACTTTCCAGAAATTTCATAGCAGTTAGTGCTTCATTTAGTGACGTGACAAAGGAGTGCAGATTTGGTAATCCTTTGGAAATGTTGATAGGCTTATACTCTGAATGATGCAGAGTGCTATTTAATTTTTTGAACAACAGTGGCCAAAAGCCTTTAAAGATCTGCTTATGAAACCACTGCAAATAAGTAATGTGATAAGTTATAACATACATAAGTCAAAACGTGATGCCCATCCTTTGAGTGAAGGATATGAACAAGATAAATTTTCAGAATTTATAATCATGCTAATGAAACAAAAGTAAAAGATAAGAGATGTTTCTTTTGGGACGACACCAATAGGTTGCCAATAGTGCCTTGATTTGCAATGGAGTTTCCATGAATTTAAGGTGAAGTTTTAGATCTCTGGCTTTTGGTTTTCGATGGTACCCAACTAAGGGCTGGGTTCTACTGTCGCTGTTTTCCACTCTCCATACTTTTCATATACATCCAAAGACTTGTCTTTGACGTTCAACTTTTCGTAAGGCAGATTCTGGGCCGCAAGTGGCAGTCTTCAGTTTGCAAGAGGCAAATTCCAAATCCCGAGGTAAACTTGTATCGTTTTGGTAAACATAATTCTACTCGGGCAACTCCCAGCAAACCCGATTTAAAGTTGAATAGTACTCAAACCCATACCAAGAGTTGCAACTGCACCTGCACCTTTGACCCTAGCAAAAGGATTTTTATTTTTGTTATCTGAATCAGCTTTCAAACACAGGGATAGGAGTTTGGAGACATTTTGGTATCAAGTTTGATGTAGGAAGGTGTTGAAAGATGTATTCTGGAATTGGGAGTTGCCAGAACAATTTAGAGGCATGTGATAAGAGTGTTCAAGTGGTTATTCTATGGATGACACATGGGAAACTTTACTCTTCGGAGGCAGAAGCATAGAAACTGTCATGACATATTTTGAACACATCTGTTAACTAGGGTGACATTTAGTATAGGGTGCGACTTATCATGGTGTGTGATGCAGAGCCAACCTTAAGGAAATTTATTTGGGAGTAACTTTATATACATACCTCACTTCTTGGAAAATAGAACATATCTCACTGAAAGGAGATGAAAGTGGTCAAACTGATAATCGAGAAGATATTTTGATCTTTGCAAATTTGCAGACTGATTGCAGATGCCGTGTAAGTTTATTTTGGCATTTCTGCAAGATGATACAGTCCCAAAATGCGATGATCGTTTACATGCTCAATTGTGAGGCATACGGAAAGGCTTATTCCCAACGCTAGTATGAACACCTTGATGGTTAGTTACCAGACAAACTCTGTTGTTTAAATCTGTTAGGAGGCTTATTCCAAACACTAGTATGAACGCCTTGATGGTTAGTTACCAGACAAACTCTGCTGTTTAAATCTGTTAGGATTAGGAAAGTATAAGTTATTTCCTGTAATCACTCAGGTCTTATATATAATATGACTGCACCATATATAAGGGACTTTAATTTAGAAATAAAGGAAGTATCAATTTAAAGAGAACAATATACTTTGCAGAAAAAGTTAACTAGACCAATATAATTGGCAACACAAATAACTCATGACAGCACTGGCTGATAAATTTAGTGCTCATACCAATAATTCCAAAATTGTATGCCATGTCAGGACGAGGTCTTGAAGGAGTTGAGAATGAAAACTCTCGTGTTGTGTTTCCAATTCCAATCTTACAGAAATATTTTGTGTTAAACTGCAATGAAAGGAAGAAAACTTCAAATATTAGAAGCAACACATTGATTTTGAACTAGAACAAATCAATTTTACTTCAAACAAGTATTTAATTATATCATTTATTTGAAAATAAACATAATGTGATTTTCTACAACAACAATTTCTTTACAATTATCTGCTTGGGCCACCATGAAGAAATCTTAGGGCACAAAAATCATCTGGAGAAAATCATTCCAACCGACATCAATATCAACACTCTTGTTTCTCATACAAAGCACATCGAGATTAGTCATTAGACATACCCCTATTTTTCTCATGGAGAAATTTGCTCAAGCATTTTGCCAAACAATTCTCAGCCATAGCATCGTCTTGCACCCTTACAAGATTATGACCAAAAAAAGATGAATAATAAAAATAATAAGAAGCTTATTTTACAAGCTTATTTTATAATAAAAATAAAAAATAAAATCAGTCTGCAGTGGATTTGAGTTGCATGAAATTTATGTCTTTTTCTATTCAATATATTGGATCTGTGTTGAGTTTTTATTATCTATAGAAAAAGTTGAGTTGCAACACATAGATATATTTTTTGTCCAGTAACATATTATATATAACTTTTTAAATAATAGAAAGATTTAAGAACAATTTATTTTATTCCAGTTTTTAAAATTTTAGTGTTTAAAATGGATTTTAGTGTTTATTCTATTATTATATTGTCCTTTTAGATTATGGTATATGGAGAGCATTGGTGTCTTTACTCTCCTGGTTTTGTTTGTAGGGATAAAATATGTCCTGTAAATAAATGGCATCCTATTTTGCCTTTGTTGAAGAGTCCATAGAGCCCTCCCCCATGGAGTGTGCGGGTTACAAGCAGTATGTGCATCTCCCCAAGCTCAGTGCCATGTGGAAATTCAAGGAATGGCCTGATTGGTCTAGAGAGGGGTTGGTAAAGGCTGCCTTACAATCATTGGAGATTACTTTTCGGTTTGTTTCGTCTGTTCTTTGTGACACAAGGACTTACATTGACAAAGAGGAATGGAAGAGAAGGCTTGAATCCTTAATTAGTTCCCAGATTGAGTTGATTTCAGTGATTTGTGAAAATGACAAGCAGGTTCCCACTCTTCAGTTGTTAGTAAGTAGTGGTGTTCTTGCTACGAAAGTTTTCCATGAGGTATGGCAAAGACCTGGTGCTTTACTTGTGGTTAGCAGAACAAGTGAAGAGAGAGCTTACTTCCTCGTTTGGGTACATGGAAAAGCGCTAAAGCTATAGTTTCTAGAATATGGCTTGCCATTGAAGGCCATATGCAGAGGACTCCCTCCACTTTAGGTCTGGGGGAACCAAATATGTCAGGTAAGCCTATTCTTGAATACGATAGAATCTACAAGCCAAGATATTTGCACTCTTTAAAACAACATAAACAGTTCCATAATCCAGAAGATGCCAAACTTTGCAATGTCTTCCAGATCTTTGAGGCCTGGGTATTTGTAGGCCAAGAATTGTTGCACAGAATATATCAAAGAATAAACTCTGGGGATTTCGTAGGAGCATCTACAGACTGTTGGATGGTTGAAAGGATGTGGAAGATGCTCACAGAAATTGTGAATTTGCTTCTAGTGATGGACCAAGATGATTTCCTTTGCCTTAAACACCAGTTTGCAATTAGCAGCACTAGTACGCTTGCAGGGGCATATTGCCTTCAGTCTGCCCCCCTTAGAGACCTTACAAATGAATGCAAGGAACTAAGGCATCTAGTGCCCAAAGTCATGGGTGTTGACGCTGATCCAAAGGGTGGACCAAAGCTCCAGGAGGCACTTATGCATTTGTTTCATTCACATGGACTTCGCTCACATAGCACTTCAGGTGCTTATCATGTTGCAACAATACATGTTCTGTTGGCCTTCCAGGCAATAGAAGCCGCGGTGAAAAGGTTTTTCTTCTCATATCAGCAGCTGGTAGTAACGGCCATGGGTAGCATTGAAATGAAGGGTCCATCATATCTAGGTGCTCGTGATGCCCTGCGTCAAATATATTTTGAACCACCTTATTTCCCTAGTGTGGATGGTGCAAAGACACTTTTGGGTTACTATTGGCACTAAAAGTCTACAACTATGGTGGATGGCACACTGGAAGATCTACAGACAAATCAAGTGAAGTTTACAAGACAAAGAACAATGCCTTCAGTTTTTCAAAGTAACCCCAAATTCATACATACACTTCTTACATTGACAATTTTGAATACTATACATAGAATTATATTGGATATAGGATTAGACTCATTTTTGTTCATCCCCATCAGTAGGAGCAATCAATAGAACAGTGCTAGAAATTTGAACATTTTTTTTTTTTTCCCTCTCCAACATGGATATGATACTAAAGATTCATAGTGTGCAATTCCTCCTTCGTTAAATACGGTAAGAGATTGTCCAAAATTAAAAAGGTAATTATTAAAATTATTAAATTTTACGAGTTGTTTCTTTTTTTAATTTTTTAATTCTTTACCTAAATTCTATGATGAGTTTAATGATATCTATATAATTCATTATAAATTTTAACATGAAATGTAGTTTAATGCT
>APFE030499224.1:128199-151277 GCA_000404065.3 Pinus taeda | reverse complement strand
TTCACAATAACTTAAACTTAATATTACTTTTTGAAAAATTCATTCTCAACTTTCAATACCATGACATCTCATGGTGAAGACCTCTCCAATCTACTTATGTAAAAAACGAGGGGTATTATTAGACTCGAGAAGCCTCAACCTATGCTTTTACACTTAAAAGTTACCTTTCTCAATGACTCATTATCATCTTTAACCACATACCTTGAGACATGGTAAAGGACTCTCCATAATCTACTTAATTAAAAAAGAGGGGTGTTATTAGGCTAAATAAGCCTCTAACTTATACTTCTAATAAAGCAAAGATGCGGGGTGCATTAGCTTATGTTAAGTTGGTTCATTGTTTAATATTAAGTATGTAAGCTAGGGTGAGCAATGATATTATGGGGATGACTAACTTAAATTCTTTTTTTTGCTGAAGCAAGAGTCGCACCTCCTATTCATTAGAAACAAAGAAACAAATTACATATAATACAACTACCCAAAGAGACTTGAGGGACATAGAGTCAACTATCCACTCAGGGCTTGGGTACCAAGCCAAAAGCTTAACATCCGGGCCATGGGCCCACAAATTTAACTCGAGACCTTCAAAATACAAACAAAAGCCTAAACCACCCAATCCATTTGCAAAGATATGATGGATGAGACGTAAATTGGAGCCAAAAAAGGCATATTGTTAGATTCCAAAACGGACCCGATGAAGAAATAGAAACCATACTAAACGGATTTTGGGTCCAAATGGTGGAATAAACTTCGCGCATGTGAAACTCTCGAAATCCACTCATTCCAACCTCAAGGCTCAACATGCACGGAAGATAACAGTGAATTCGGACCCGAATTCAAAATAACCCAAAATTGCCACCCGCCCCCAGTACCCTGTGAGATCTCCGGCAATTTAGTCCCCCGCAGAGTCCTTTTCATACGAACAATCTTGACCTTTGATCCACACAGAGAGATCCAACGGTAGAGCATAATATCGCATCGAACAAGCTGACCAGACGTTAGTGTGCGATGGAGAGTGGTTTTCCAAACCCTCTCTCTGCCACGTGTAGGATGTTGGACGGGATTGCTGCAAAAATCGCTAAAACCGTTTCCCACTTAAGAGCAGTGCGAACATCCAAAAACCCCCAAGGAAGCGGTTTTACTCTTCGAGGCCCAAAAATGTAAAGATTTCGGTTGCCAGTAAAACAAGGATTCCTTCCACACCTACTCAACTTTCTTGCCTGAACTTGGATCCCAGAAAAGAAGAGAGGCTCTCCATTAATTAAGGAACTATGGTATCCGCTGCACTCACGCCAATGAACATTGATGTTCATCTCACTAAATCCAAGTATTTTAGCGGCCAGCCTGTGATTTCCATAGAAACAACTGTTGTATTTTATTGAGTTCTTCTTGTGGTAACGAATCTACTCCTTCCGTGGTTCCCTGTATCAAAAACCCTCCCATATCTAGGTTTTCTTGATCAAGAATTTCTTGTAGTTCATGATCCTCTAGGCGCATCTCATTTTGGGTCATTTCTTGATCCATCTCCAATTCTGCATCACTCATTTGGGCTTCCTTCTGATAATCGATGTCCTGTGTGTTTTCCTGGTTTTCTTCAGATTCCTTGTCCGTAGGACTTCCTTCCATTGCTTGATCTTCTTTTGAGATCTCTTCATCTTCCTCAAGCACTTGGAATTTGTTCTGACTGATTTGTTGAGCTTCATCTTGATGTTGTTTTGGTCCTCTTTTGCTGCCCTTCCACGATTTACCACTTTCTGAAAGCTGTCTGTTTCCTTCATTGTGTTATTTTTGCTCTTGCTTACTACTTTACTGAGCAGATAATCTCTGAAAAGGTGTCCATGTTCATGACATCTGTGACATCTGAACGGAATGTGCTCATAATCTATTGTTTGCACCCATTCTTCATCAAAAACTTCCAAGATCACCTAATCTGATAGAGCTCCTGATAAATCCATTTCCACACATATTTTGGCAAAGGAAGTATATTTTTCTTTTCTTATGGCTTCAGAAGCTTTAACAAAATGACCTAATTTATTGCCGATAGCAGCTAACGATTCATTTTTCCAGTAATCAAGAGGTAGAGAACAGAGCCTTACCCAGACCGGTACTGAAGTA
Organism: Pinus taeda; assembly: GCA_000404065.3. Lineage (NCBI taxonomy): Eukaryota > Viridiplantae > Streptophyta > Pinopsida > Pinales > Pinaceae > Pinus > Pinus taeda. Next base: position 149,162 of record APFE030499224.1, on the reverse strand, counting down.
AAAGTTTCACGTTCTGGAACAAAATTCATCATCCATGGCCGCATGTAGAGTCTAGTTGTTGCATAGAAGTAAGTTCCTCCTTCAAAAACTCTGTCCTTGTCTTCAATATTCATGAATACCACAGTAAAAAATCCCTTTGACCCAAGGTGTAGGTCAATGCTCCCTTTAGGTTTCTAGTGGTATCTGATCCACGACTGTAAAGCTTTTTCAGTGGGCCATAAACCCATGATTTGCAGATGATGCCATATGTATTCATGTGATCCCTGTGGGCCTGCAAAGTTGGATCATTTAAAATAACTTTGGGTGTGATCTCTGCTTTGGGTTTGTAGGGTCCCTTTTGTTTTTTGTCTTTAGTTCCATGTTTTTTGTCTTCTACCTCTTCGTCTTTTGGGCCATTATTTTCCTTATTTGTGGCTTCTCCTATCTCCTCTTCCATGTTTCTTGTCCCTTCCTCCACAGTACCTCTAGCCTTTTCTAGAGATTTCTTGCCTTTACTGGCTACGACCTCCTTATAGGAGGGAGTGGAGCTCCCTCCTCTACGGCCCTCCATGTCGAACACCGGTTAACTTCTTGGATGCTTTAAGCTAAAGTTGTCAGAGATATTTAAGCTTATTAATGACCCAATATATTATGATCTTACTTATAGTACAATGTCATCTAAGATCCCCTAAATATTACTTACCCAAAGTGGTTTACGTGAAAAGTATAAAATATTTACTTAAAAATGAAACTTCCATGCTTAGTATGCTATGCATTGATCAAGACCATAATATTCACTCAAACTAAATCATTTTCAATGCAATTTGTACAAGTATTTTAAGAATGACTAAGTGGGAGAGGATTAACAAGTTGGAAGTTGAAGACCCGGAAGATATGATACAATTTTCAGCAGAAGACTTAACATGGACAGAGATTGAGGGGGACCAAGTTGCAGTTATTTCATATTGTAGACTTGATGATTTCATAAGTGGAGAGGAATCAAATGAAAGTGCACCCACTCAATTTCTTCTTAAGAATCATCGAAGTAAAAAAATAGAGGATATCAAACACACCAATTACTCAACATATCTAGAGTACAGTGTGTGGGTCTCTATATGCTTTTTCAAGATATGTATAATTTTTTCAATATGCATAAATATTATATCTAATTTGTAGTAATTTTTTTACGTACAGTTATTGGTGTTCATATGGTCCACAGTCGAAAAGGAGAATTAGGAGTGCATCATCAGATCCAAAGACAAACTGCAATTGACATGAAAGTATTAAAGTTGGTTGCCAATGTCACTTCTTTGTGCGGCGACTTCAAATGAGACCAGATGATGCTGTAATAATTATACTGCATGTAGGCATATTGATAAATCCAATGTTATTTGTCATGGGACAGATGCAATCGGTAGGTCCACGAGATTCAATTATGCACCACATTTAACAAGGGATATGCGATCTAGTGTCCAACATTTCATTAAAAGAGGTTTTAATGTTACAATGATATGGGACAAGTTCATCTCTAATGTGAAGGATGGATCTGGTGAGTTATACACAGGGATACCTCAAGATACATGCATGACAAGAAAATATATAAGTAACATTTACAATGATACCATAAGGCTAGAGTATGTTAAAGATCAAAGTGATCCAAAGAGTGTAGAATGCTGGTATAAGGAACACCCAGAGATTTTTTTCTTCTACGGAAAACAAGATCTTGTTGAAAATATCCCTTTTATCATAGGCATACAAACAAAGTGGATGTGTTCAATGATGCTGAAATACTCTCACAATAATATTATCTCAATGGATTCAACCTTTAGTACAAATAAGTACGGGGTGAGTACATATTTATCCTAAATCTGATTCATTTATTTAACCTCATATTAATTCACGTATCTTATATAAATATAATTGTGCACATTTTTTGTAATGCAGTATCAACTTTACACCTTAATGGTTTTCGACGAACATCACAATGGGGTTCCAGTAGTTTGGGTGATATAATCAGACAATACTATAGCTGATCTTTCTAAATGGATGTTGGCCTTATTTGCAATTGGAAACAAAGAGCAACCATATTGGCATGTTCTTGCCTTCATCACAGATGATGCTACTGTTGAAATTGAAGCATTGAGGTGATGTGTTTATTATTTTTATAAGAGGCATAAAAAATATTGTTAATGTATAATCTCTCTAAAAATTATGTTATTGTAGGTCTTCAATCAAGTGCAAAGTGTTATTATGTGTGTGGCATGTTCGTCGTGCATGGTTGAAGAATGTTGGAAACAAGGTCCAAGGAAGGGAAAACCAAATACGCATTTTTCGAGGTTTAGGAGAAATCATGCACACGTGTAAAGATGATGAATTTGTGAAAAAGAAAGTTGAAAGCTTATTTGAAGAATTCAGTGAACAAGAAAGCTTTTTGGAATATTTTAGAAATACTCGGTTAGCCAACAACAAAATATGTAAGCTTCTTATTGGTGGTTTTAATGACTCTATTTTTCATGTCATATGTATACTTATTAATATATAACTAATAAATTTGTCTCTACAGATATGTGGGCAAAAACATATATAAATTTTCCACATTCAAATCAAGATACGAGCAATGCCATTGACTCTTACCATCAGTATATTAAGGAAAGGTACCTATGTGAGAAGAACAATGCATGCCATAGAAGGGTTGATTGGTTAATCTATGTTTTGTTGACAAAGGTTGTATTATATTACAATCATATGCACCATTTAAAAGAAGCTGGTTTTGTACGACCTAGAAAAATACAGGAACAATTGAATTCATCCAAGTGTAGAGCTAAGAAAATCCCAAATGAAGATTGTGTGCCTAATGAAAAGAGTAATGATTATTGGGTTCATAGCCAAAATAAGGATACTCGTGACATTTGGTACAATTTCATATATAAGGGTTCTAATCTACACTTCTGCAATTGCAATTGGGCCCTGAATGGAAATATCTGTAAACATGTATTGAAAGTTGAGATGTTAGTGAGTAACACTATTTTGGGTGAAAATGTAGCACCTGGTGTCACTGATCCCACTACAGAAAGGCTTAGAATTTTATTTGATTTGAATGAAACACCTATATTGGGCCCAGAAATCCAAACAGAGCTTTCGCCGTGCTTTGATTCTCCTCCCAATTTGAATTATCATAATGAAACAATCATTGATAATTTAGAGAATTTATCATACAATGTTGAATCAACCAATGTACGACAAGATAGTGCATTCTTTGAAGATGATGAGATGAAACATGTTAACTCATCAACTCATGAGAAATCGAGATCCATAATACCTACAAATTTGGAATAGGCATATGCATTGAACAACTTGGTAGACAAAGCATGTCAAGAATACAACAAAATGTTTTTCAATACTATAACTCCATCCAAGATCACTACCAAGAGAAAACATAGTTTCTTGAGTCCAATAAATAAAAAGAGGCGATGTGGTCGCAAGTCAAAATTAGGGACAGATAAACTACAATTTGAAAGGGTTGGACAAGTTCATGCAAGGAAAAAAAGAATGGATGAACAATTGGAGTCATCTTCTAAAAAAAAAAGAAATGTGGACCACATGCCTGAGATAATGCAAGATTCTATTATACCCAATATTGGTATGGAAATTTCATCCTATGCATTGTTTTACATTAAATGCGATATATTATCATGTTCAACACATTTGCATAACTATATGAACTATTTTTATTGTTACAGCTGAGGGACCCACATCTCACAACATTCCAAATTGTCGAATTCATTTATTTTAAGAACATGTTATTGAAAAAAGATTTAGCATTGGAAACACTGCTTCATCCATTAACATCCCAATATCCTCCCCAAGGGTGCTCCCCCCATTGTCGAACCAATTAGGATGTATCATCGCCCACACCCACCACCTTTTTCCTCCATAAATTATTCCATGCCTATAACCACTTCTGTAATACCTTCCCAATGCTCACCCCTACTCTTCAGTCATCCACCATTCTCATTTTTTCAATCGTCCACCCTTAACATTCCAATTCCCCCCCTAGGTTAATCCCATGGCCTATAGTGATTCCCACTATCGTACAACCGGTGGGGGTGTATCATCGCCCACACCCACTACCTTTCGCCTATTTCACATCCACCATGCCTTTATCTAGCACCCCTAAACCATGCCTATATCAGTCACCAAGTGCTCCACCATCTACCCAGGAAGGGCTATCTTCTCCATTGCCTCAAATCCTCATAGTGAGAATGACTATTTGATCAAAATATAATCATGAATTAATGAAATTGATTATATGCCTCTCAATTTTTACAACTAATTGATTATTGTAATTTTTGCAGAGATATCAATTTGGAAATCCACCTAGGAGTGCCAAGAGGGACGAGGGTGACTTATAGACCCATACTTTAGATCGATCATGATGTTGTTTTTCCATTATGTCATTTATGTGCATGAGATTCCATTATCTATGTTGGAAATGTTCTATTTTTTAAAAAATAAACATGTATAGTTGGACCTATTTTGAATAAAAATACATAAATTTATACTTGTGTTTATGACAACATCTTCATTGAATTTTAAGTCCTTATGTGGATGCGATGTTATACTCTATCAATGTTACATTACTTTTGATAAATGTAGTTGTAATGGTTTTCGCTTTTATTATTTAAAAATGATCAAGTTTACAAGTTAAGTTACTTTTATATTTATATCTTATTTGATGTTGCATGCGTGGACGAACATATCATTACGATATACTAAAAGTTTCACATATACAAAAGCTTCACATATACTAAAGATATACGCATATATGGAAGTTGAGCACATATACAGAAGTTATGCGTATTTACGGAAGATTTGAACATATATAAGAAAGTTACGCATATACCGAAGATATGCGAATATATGGAAGTTGCGCATATACGGTAGATGCACATATACAATATACGAAAGTTGTGCATATACGAATGATATGCGCATATATTTCGTATATGCATAATTTCCGTATATGCGTAATTTCTGTATATGGAATTTGCGCATATACAAAAGTTATGTATATACGGAAGATATGCGTGAATATCTTCTGTATATCCCTAGCTTTCCTATATGTGCATGTCTTCCGTATATGCATGTCGTTTATGTATCTGCATCGTATATGTGCAAATTCCATATATAGAAATTGCGCATATATGGAAATTGTGCATATACGGAAGATATGCGCATATCTTCAATATATGCACAATTTCCGTATATGCGCAATTTCTGTATATGGAATTTGCGCATATACGATGCAAATACATAAATGAAGTGCATATACGGAAGATATGCATATACAAGAAAGCTAGGGATATATGGAAGATATGCGCATATCTTCCGTACATGCACAATTTCTGTATATGCGCATATCTTCTGTATATGCACATATCTTCATTCATGTATCTGCATCATATATGCGCAAATTCCACATACAAGAATTGCGCATATACGGAAATTGTGCATATATGGAAGATATGCGCATATCTTCCGTATATGCACAATTTCCATATATGCGCAATTTCTGTATATGGAATTTGCGCATATACAACGCAGATACATAAATGACGTGCATATACGGAAGATATGCACATATAAGAAAGTTAGGGATATACGGAAGATATGCGCATATCTTTCGTATATGCACAATTTCCGTATATGCGCATATATTCTGTATATGTGAAATTTCTGTATATGGAATTTGCGCATATACGATGAAGATAAATAAACAATGTGCATATAAGGAAGATATGCACATATAGGAAAGTTAGGGATATACGGAAGATATGCACATATCTTCCGTATATGCATAATTTTTGTATATGCGCATATCTTCCGTATATGCACAATTTCCATATATGCAAAATTTCTGTATATGAAATTTGCACATATACGATGTAGATACATGAACGAAGATATGTACAAATTCCATATACAGAAATTGTGCATATACGGAAGATATGCGCATATCTTCCGTATATGCACAATTTCCGTATATGTGCATATCTTCCATATATGCACAATTTCCGTATATGCACATAGAAGATAAAGAAAGTTAGAGATATACGGAAAATATGCGCATATCTTCCGTATATGCATACACGGAAGATATGCACATATAAGAAATTTACGCATATACGGAAGATATGTGGATATCTTCCATATATGCACAATTTCTGTATATGCGCATATCTTCTGTATATCCCTAACTTTCCTATATGTGCATATCTTACGTATATGCACGTCGTTCATGTATCTACATCGTATATGCGCAAATTCCATATACAGGAATTGCGCATATATGAAAATTGTGCATATATGGAAGATATGCCCATATCTTCCGTATATGCACAATTTTCGTATATGCGCAATTCCTGTCTATGGAATTTGTGCATATACGATGCAGATACATGAACGACGTGCATATACGGAAGATATGCACATATAGGAAAGTTAGGGATATACGAAAGAAATGCGCATATCTTACGTATATGTACAATTTCCGTATATGCGCATATCTTCCGTATATGCACATATCTTCGTTCATGTATCCACATCATATATGCGCAAATTCCATATACATGAATTGTGCATATTCCATATATGTGCAATTTCTGTATATAGAATTTGTGCATATACGATTTAGATACATGAACGAAGATATGTGCATATACAAAAGATATGCGCATATACGGAAATTGTGCATATACGGAATATATACGCATATCTTTCGTATATCCCTAACTTTCCTATATGTGCATATCTTCCGTATATGCACGTCGTTCATGTATCTGCATCGTATATGCATAAATTCCATATACAGAAATTGCGCATATACGGAAATTGTGCATATATGGAAGATATGCGTATATCTTCTGTATATGCACAATTTCCGTATATGCACAATTTTTGTATATGGAATTTGCGCATATACGATGTAGATACATAAACGATGTGCATATATGGAATATATGCACATGTAAGAAAGCTAGGGATATACGGAAGATATGTGCATATACGGAAATTGTGCATATACAGAAGATATCCACATATCTTCTATATATGCGTAAATTTCTTATATGTGCATATCTTCCGTGTATGCATATATGGAAGATATGTGCATATCTTCCATATATCTCTAACTTTCTTTATCTTCTATACGCATATACGGAAATTGTGCATATACAGAAGATATGCGTTTATATTCCGTATATCCATAACTTTCCTATATGTGCATATCTTCCGTATATGCACGTCGTTTATGTATCTGCATCGTATATGCACAAATTCCATATACAGAAATTGCGCATATACGGAAATTGTGCATATATGGAAGATATGCGCATATCTTCCATATATGCACAATTTCCGTATATGCGCAATTTCTGTATATGGAATTTGTGCATATACGATGCAGATACATAAACGACGTGCATATACGGAAGATATGCACATATAGGAAAGTTATGGATATACGGAATATAAACGCATATCTTCTGTATATGCACAATTTCCGTATATGCGCATATCTTTTGTATATGCACAATTTTCGTATATGCGCATATCTTCCGTATATCCCTAACTTTCCTATATGTTCATATATGGAAGATATGTACATATCTTCCGTATATCCCTAACTTTATTATATGTGCATATCTTCTGTATATGCACGTCGTTTATGTATCTGCATCGTATATGCGCAAATTCCATATACAGAAATCGCGCTTATACGGAAATTGTGCATATACGGAAGATATGCGCATATCTTCCGTATATGCACAATTTCCGTATATGCGTGATTTCTGTATATGAAAATTACACATATACGATGCAGATACATAAACGTCGTGCATAGATTCAGTGAATAGATATTGATTGGACCAGATATGTTGGATGAGATGGAGTAGGAGATGCAAGTTATCAAGAGGAATTTAAAGGTAGCACAAGACATGTAGAAGAGTTATGCAGATCAACATAGAGAATTTAAGTACTTTTAAGTTGTGGAGCATGTATACTTGTGCGTCAAGCCCAATATATTTCTTCTCAATCATCAGGCGTATCCCTTCTTCTTCTATAATATCACCTTCCTCTATCAACACCTCTTCTCCTATCACCGCTTCTTCTTTTATCATTGCTTCTTCTTCTATCAGTATATCTGTTGTTCTTATAGCTTCAGTTGGATCTTGGAGCATCTCTCTTTCTTGGACAGTCTCAAGCATATTGACCATACTTTTGGAAGTTATTAACATTCAATTTGAGGTCTGTATTTTCTAAAGCTTCTCTTGGAGTCTTTTTATTCAGGAGAAAACTTTCTTGAATTGGATGGTCTCCCTTTACCTTTCCTCTTATTATTTTTGTGTAGAAAATGAAGAGGGCTCTCCTTCTTCATGCTTTTGAATACTTCCTCAGGAAATGATCCTCATTTCTTCTTGAGTTCATTTTCCAACAAGCTCATAAAATGTTGGGAGTCTATTGTTATTGCTTATAGCAGTAATGGAGGGTTCCTAGATTAGAGGAAGACCTTAAAGAGAGATCATTACCAAATCTCTATCAGATATAGTCTCACCAACAATCTGTATTTGATCCCTTAGTTGAGATACCTTGGTGATATAGGATTGCAAAGATTCCTCCTTATTCATATTAAATTCCTCGAGCTTATTATTAAGGAGAGGATATGATTCAAAATTTTGACTTGTCATGCATCCCGACCAACTTATCATAAATGTCTTTAGAACTCTTCAAATTACCAACACAAACAAGTAAATGATCTTGCAAACCATGAATGAGAAGTTTCTTAGCTTTGAGGTCACCTATCTGGTCCACCTGAGTCTCTGCTTCTACTCCCATGGCCTTAGACTTTTTAGCTTGCCTCTTGTATTTCTTCATCCGCTTCTACATTTTGTGTACTTGCCTCCTTAGTTTCCTAACCTCCATATTAAGCCGCTTTGTCTCTTTAAATTGCAGCTAGTATTTTTGTTTGATGGGTAGTCTTCGATGTTCGCACAGATCTACCATTCCTGCTTAACCAAAACTTCCTTAGTTTCAGTAGCTGGAGGTAAATCCCCTGGATAGCTTCTACTATGCCGACTGTCGGGTTTTCCTCCGCTGCTCGTTCTTATTCGATTGTCTCTTGCTTCACGACCTTCTTACCTAGCTTTTCCACTGGCTCATTCATCGAGATCGCTTCGCTTGGCCCCAACTCTTCACCAACGACTACTTCCTCTTGTTGTGCGCTCACCGCGACCAGTGGTGCCTTTGCGAGGTGCTCTCCTGCTGACGTGTTTGTTGGAATCCGTCCCGGTTCTCTAGCCTCAGGGGTCTCTTTCTCTTCTCTCCTCTCAGGCTTCGAAGTGCCTATCGGTTGAGTAGCATCCACCCCACATGGTTGTGGCCTTTGTGACAAGTTCAAAGCTAGAGGAATGGAGAGATGTTCTTCTTTGTGTTGAGGGGAACGAGTTACCCTTGCTCCTCTTGGGATAGAGGAGGAAAAGGAGAACTGGCAAGGATCTTCAATGTTTGGTCTCGAGGTCGACGCTGGTTCTTACAGGTCAGCGCCAACCTCATGCCCTAGTTCTCCAAGAGCTTCTTCCACAGGTTCCATGGCTTCCCTAGCTCCGAACCCTTCTTGTCCTTGTTCCTCCTCTTCCATTGGTTCTAAGGTTGGGGTGGTCACGACCTCTTCTTCATTCGATTGATCCTCCTCCATCAGCTCCATGGTGGCAGGAGGTCCTTGTGGGGTACCCTCGATCGCAATATTGACCAATTTTCCCACTCTTGTTTGTTGTGGTACTGCCTCTGTGGTTGTCATGCTATCAATTTTCTCAGCTAGTTCCACAGTCGAGGTTGGTTCTTGTGGGACAACTTCTGTCGTGGTACTAGTGGGCCTCTCTGTGTCAACTTTTGCATCTTCCATTGGTTACATGGTTTCGGTTTTCTCTTGGGGAGCATCCTCTTCTTCAAATTCTTCAACTTCCATCTGCATCTCTTCTAGCTCCTCCTGGTCAACATAATCATCTTCTCCTACATTTTCTTCCTCCATGGCTTCTGGTTCATCTTCCCTAGCAGCCACAACAACTTCTACCTCTTCTTCTGTGGAATCATGAAACAGTTCCCACGGGATCGGGATTTGGCTGATAGCATTCATCACTAACAGCTGAACCAGCCCATGGTGGGTGATGACTGCCAATACCTGTCGTGACCCTTGAGCCGAATGTGCGATCAAGTGGAGGCTTCTCAGTAAGAAATAAGGCATATTCAGTGAAAAAGCCTCTGCTTGAGGAAATCGCAGATGAGCTAATATTCAAAGATGGTATTTGAATATAGTGGAGTATCTCCCTTCGCAAGTTATATATTTTATGACAAACTCTGCTACTCCTCCCCATGGATGCGATAGCAAGTTTCGGTCGTATCCCCGACCCTTCTCCATGATGCTTTCTCCTGCTTGCAAAAAGGCTTCAGGGAAACTCTGGAAGGGCAGTCCTTCTTGAAAACCATCATTGTCCATTTTGAGGGAGCCCACTAACTTCTACAATGGCTTCCTCCGTCACAGGGATTTCAATTCCATGGACCGAAGAGCTTTCTTCTCCCAAGTTGAGTGCAAATTCTGTCGTGATTTCTTCGTTCAACCCTCTCAACCTGTCAAAGTAAACATTCCAACCTGCGTTCTCAAAGACCTGTCATACCTCCTGATTGTTCCGAACTCTCGTTGTATCTTCTGGCTCATGCCACACAGACCGTCCACCCATTGCTGTAGAGGCGGGATCAACACGACGAATGCAATTAGCTGGTAGGGGAGAATGACAGGGACCCAAACCGTTGGCAGCTGTAATAACATCATGGTCACTTTGGGGACAATGGATGAAATAGTACTAGTATGTTTGAAAATGATAACGGGTTATGGCAATACTGTTAGATATATCAGTGATTTAATGCAGCGTGTTGGGGAGGTGACTGGTTATGACTCTGCGCGTACAAATACACATTCCAACACATCAAAGTTATGATTGCGAAGTATTGAAATCATTAAATTCTGTTTGGTGAGGATCGTGTGACATGAATGCTTTTTCATGGTATGCCATCATTTATTATGATAGTTCCCCCCCAAATTAATTACAGCCATCCACAACACGTTTTAATTTCTTTTTGGAATATTTTAATTAAATCCGTAAGAGTCAGCGGAGATGTACTTGGGGACCTACCTTGTGGTGGAGTAACAACAAAATGTTTGACGGAGTAACAACAACAAGGAGTAATAACAGCAGGGAGTAACAACAACAGGGAGTAACAATAACGACGGAGTAATGACAATGGCGGAGTAACGATAGTTACGTAGTAACATCATTGGCAGAGTAACAACAATTGCAGAGTAACGACACCAACGGAGTAACAACAATTGCGGAGTAATAGCACCGGGGGAGTAATGGCAGTTGCAGAGTAACATCATCAGTAGAGTAACGGTAGTTGCGGAGTAACAACACCGACAGAGTAACGACAGTTGCAAAGTAACAATAATTATGGAGTAGCAGCAGTTGTGGAGTAACATCACTAGTGGAGTAACGACAGTTGCAGAGTAACAACACCGATAGAGTAACTACAGTTGCAGAGTAATAGCAGTTACGAAGTAGTAGCACTGGTGGAGTAACAATAGTTGTGAAGTAACAACAATTATGGAGTAGTAGCAATTACGGAGTAATAGCAGTTATGGAGTAACAACACTTAGTGGAGTAACAACACTAGTGGAGTAACAGTAGTTACGGAGTAACAACAATTATGGAGTAACAAAACTTAGTGGAGTAACAACATCTTAATAGTAGTATTGGTGGAGTAACAATGCCAAGTGTTACATTTCTCCTGGCCATATTCCTTCGTTATTCCTGCGAAATACAAACAGGTAAGTAATAATAGTATTATTTTTTTTTCTACGTTAAGACTAACCTAAGTACCCATGGGGGATTTGAACCAGTGACCTATCGCAAGGAGTGCCTTAACAGCGCACCCATTCACCATCAATCCAAAGCCCCGTGGGCAGTAATAATAGTATTATATATATAATATATAAATATATAATATTATATATATATATAATAATATATATATATTAATATAAATAATATAAGAGTGATAGTGTCCTTATCCAACAACCATTAAATCAGATAAATCAGAAATGTGTTTGACAAAGGCATCTCTAGAGGCTGGACGGTGGTATAGTTTCAGATAGTGTCCATTTACTAAGAACGAGGTATGATTCTTGTCTATTGTAATTAATCTAACCGTTCCATTTTTGAACACTGCATCCACTTGATATGGTCCAATCCAGCAAGTGCAAAGCTTGCCTTTGAAATCCTTAAATCGGAAGTCATAAAGTAGTTCCCAATCCCCCACATGAAACACCTTACTTTTGATAAATTTATCATGCCATTTCATTCTTTGCTGTTGAACAACAGTAGTCTTCTGGACAACTACTGATCGAATCTCGTCCAATTCATTCATATGTTCTAGTCGGTGTTTTTGTGCTTCTAATAGGTCTAGGCCTACTTCTAGACCTATTCTGAGTGTACTGATCTCAAATTCTACCAGAAACAAGGGGATTTCCCATAGACTATTTCGAATGGAGAAAACCTAGTTGTGTTCCACCATGTTGTTCTGTATGCCCATAAAGCTTCTGGAAGTTTTTGTGCCCAGTCCTGGTGTTGAATTGCTACTATTTTTGTCAAGATATTTTCCAATATCTTTTTTGTGCTTTCTACTTGTCCGTTTGCCTGGGGATGATAGGGGGTTGTCACTCTATGTTTGACTCCATATTTTTGCATTAGCTTCCCTATCATGTGAGATGTGAATTGTGATCTGCCATCTGACACAATTTCCCTTGGAGTATCGTATCAGGCAAAGATTTCTTCAAAAAGAAATTCTGTCACTACTTGCTCTGTTACTCTCGTGACAGCGATGGCTTCCACCCATTTAGTCACATAATCAGTGCAGACTAGGATGTAAGCTTTCTGATGAGAAGGTGGGTTAAAGGATCCAAAAAAATCAATGGCCCATTTCTCGAACGGTTCAAGGACTATATGGGGCTGTAGAGGCATTTCATTTGCTTTCCCAAGTTGTCCCATCCGTTGGCAACTATCACACCCTCGGACATAATCCTGAGCATCACGAAAGATGGAGGGCCAGTAATATCCCATTTGCAGCACTTTGTGTCTTGTTCTTTTATCCACAAAGTGTCCTCCACAAGGTCCATCATGTGCAGCCTTTAATATCTCATAGATATCATCTTTTGCAACACAACACCGAATTTGTTGGTCAACCCCTGTATGAAAGAGATATATTGCCATCCATGAATATCGGGTACTTTGATGAATAATCTTCCTTTGCTCCTTATATGACAGATGACGAGGCACCTTCCCTGTAGCAAGATAATTAGCAATATCTGCATACCACGAAGTGTTAGTAGAAACTGTAAAATGATGTTCATCTGGAAAGTTATCTTCAATTGGTGTATTATTACCATCATGTTCTATCCTAGACAAGAAATCTGCAACCACATTGTCCTTCCCTGGTTTATCTACTATAGTAATATCAAATTCCTGTAGTAGCAAAATCCATCTTGTAATGCGACCAGGGGTAACAGGTTTATTCCTTAAATACCTGATAGCTGCATGATCAGTATGCACAAAGGTAGGATACTCGGTAATGTAGTGCCGGAATTTGTTGATGGCGTAAATGATAGCAATGAACTCTTTTTCAGTTACTGTTTAGTTTAATTCAATAGGAGCCAAATTCTTACTAACACAGTAAACTGCATATGGTACTTTGTCCTCTTGTTGTCCCAATACTGCACCAATCGTTGTTTGGGAAGCATCTGTGTGAATATGGAAAGGTAATGCCCAGTCTGGCCCTCTAAGGATCAGAGCACTGCAAACTAATTCCTTAATTTCCATAAAGGCTGCATCACAGTCACTTGTCCACACAAAATCTGAATCTTTTGTTAGTAATTGAAAAAGTGGATCATTTTATTGTACTCAGAGAGACACACACCTGTATACACCTTTCGAGAACTTTTTCTAAATTTTTCAGCCCTTCTACAAATGAATCCCCATATGGCATAAAGTCATCCATGTAAATTTCAACACTGTCATCTACTAAATCAGAGAAGATCCCCAAAATTTCCCTCTGGACCGTTGCATGAGCATTACATAGGCCAAAAGGAAGGACCTGGTATGCGAATGTTCCCCAGGGGCATGTGAAAGTGGTTTTGTCCTGATCTTCAAGAGCTATCTGGATCTAGTTATACCCACTAAATCCATCCAGGAAGGAGAAAAACTTTTGGCCAGCCAATGTGTCCAGAACTTGGTCAATAAATGGTAAAGGAAAATGATTTTTCTGCATCGCCTTATTTAGTTCTCGATAATCCACACATATTCGCCATTTACAATTTTTCTTGGGGAGCATTACTAATGGGGAAACCCATTGGCTATTTGAGATGGGGAAAATAAAACTTATGTCTAGTAGTTTATGAAGTTCTTCTTTCACAACATTTTTCAATGCAGGGTTCATTCTTCTCTGAGGTTGTCTCACAGGACGACAATATTCCTTAATGTATATGTGATGGATACATAAATTAGCAGGAATCCCCTTCATATCTGAATAATCCTAGGTGAAGGCTTCTTTATGTTTCTGAAGGAAATCTACAAGTTTCTTCTTCTGGGATTCTGACAAGTTTGGATTAATATTCAGGGTTTTTCCTCATTCTAATTCCACTGGGACACTTTCATGGGGTGCATCAACAAGTAGCTCCTCTGATCCTTCTGTCGTTTCAATAGTTTCCCGAGTCTCATAGCTTAGGATAGATTCTAGGATTTGTTGATTTAGCTCTGAAATGGAGCAAGGATCATCCATAAAGGAGGTGATTACATCATCTTCCGATTCCATTTTCAACTGAAGGGCTTGTCCAATGGTGAGGAATGGTCTCAACTCCTCATTTTCCATTTCAGGCTCTTTCCTAGATAAAATTTTCTTGCCACTTGCTAGTTTTACAGATGAGTTTGGTTATGCAGGTGGGTATAACACTAGGTTCTTAGTGTTGTGCCCATTTGAAATAACCATGTGCCCTGAACGACGCCCAATGTAAGCATCCGCAGTAGCTAGCCATGGTCTACCCAAAATCAAAGGATGACCGCCCACTGAAGATTGCATATGTAAAACCATGAAATCTATGAGATAGTGCCATGAATCCACTGAAATTGTTACATCTTCCAACTTCCCTACAGGTTTGACTATAGATCGGTCTGCCAGTTTCAATACTGTAGGTGTATGTTTCAAGTTACGAAGACCTAATGCATGCATAGTTTTAGTGGTGATAACATTGATGACAGCACCTAGGTCTACCAATGTTAGGTAAACTTGACGCGGGATAGAGTCAAAGTTGACCAGGTTAAACAATGATGGTTTTGGGGCACATGGTATTGTGCACCCATAGTATTCTGGCCATGGTATTATATGTAATGGAGCTTATAAAAAGCTGGAAGGACTTCATTGTAATGCAAGACCTGGAGGTGAGCGGTGAAGGCTCAGTTGGTCGGATTGGCTAGGGTTTTGGCCAATGCTAATAAGATCTTATTAGGTTGGGTTTTTCCCCAAATTTGGGGTTTTCCCGGAAAAAACATTTGTGTTTATTGCTGCTTATTTTTCATCTCGGTAAATCTCAATATTAATTTGTTTTCTCTCAATAATTTCTTAACAATTGGTATGAGAGCCAGATATTGGCTTCAAAGGGATTCTTTGATGCTAGGGGTTTATAGTGCCTGATGAGATCAATGCAACCTTTTTACAGATCAGTGCATTTGCGATATATTGTTCGGGATTCATGCGGCTATTTAAAGAAGGTCATCAAAAGAAAATTGTTCATGTGGCTTCGAAAATTGTTCGTTTTCTGCTATGTGAGGCCACTGGTGCTGGAACCTACGAGGTTCTCGTCAGGCTCGTAGTTGAGTGGTTTGATAGACATTTTTGAGAAAATCAAATTGAGAGAGGATGGATTAGAATCGCAGCAGCAATAAACAAAAAAAATAAATTAATGAAGTCAAATTATTGCATGTAAATGGGCATACTACTGTAAGACCTAGTAAGGCATGTGTACCCCTCGGTAATCACCGGTAAAGTCTGGGTTAGACCTATATGATAGGGGGATGTTGGGTTAACAATACCCCAGGTAAAAACTCTGAGGGGAGTAAGAGCTAGAGTGAGCGGGATTGTCTCACTTAGCAGGTTTGGCTGGAGTTAGTCAAGAAACCCCAAGTCAAGTTTAAGGGGGAAATTGTTAGGTAAGCTTGACTCGAGATAGAGTCAAAGTTGACCAGGTTAAACAGTGATGGTTTTGGGGCACATGGTATTGTGCACCCATAGTATTCTGCCCATGGTATTATATGTAATGGAAGCTTATAAAAGGCTAGAAGGACTTCATTGTAATGCAAGACCTGGAGGTGAGTGGTGAAGGCTCACTTGGTCGGATTGGCCAGGGTTTTGGCCAATGCTAATAAGATCTTATTCGGTTAGTTTTTTCCCCAAATTTGGGGTTTTCCTGGATAAACATTTGTGTTTATGTGTTTGTGTTTATTGTTGGTTATTTTTCATCTTGGTAAATCTCAATATTAATTTATTTTCTCTGAATAATTTCTTAACAACCAACACATTTGGAATCTCTACCCCATTAATTTGTACTATCGGAATTGGGTTCCTTGGATCTCCATACTTTACAAGCATTGACTTTCCCATCATGAAATCTGATCATTTTTCCATAACATGAATGGTGAGGGGGTCTTTGAATTTATTTGCAAGTTTCTTTGAAAAATATTCTCTAAGAGTCTTTGCATATATCGGCACATCCTTCATAGCTTGTAACAAGGGAATTTTGACAAATAAGTTCTGAAATTCTCCTAATAAATCAAATTTAGCTTGAGGGCTTGATTTATTCAAAGTTAGTTTCTCCGGGTAAGGTGGTTCGAATTGATATTGTTTTGTAGGAGGTGCATGGTTTCTATCAGTTCGTTTTCACTCTTTATTAATTAATTATGATTCCTTACCTTCACTATCAAGTTGTTCAATGATAACTGGAGGAGATTGAACATTGATTGTTCATCCTGATCATAGATTCATTTCATACAACTCTACAGTAGAGATGTTATACCAAGGAAGGTTAAGAATGTCAGCTTGATGAGCTCCCTTATTATTAGGATTCAGGTTAGGTTGTGTTGGAAGTTGAGGATGGGCAGGTTGATTACCAGGAGGCACATTAGAGGGTAGTTGGAGTTTCTGTTGTGGCATCGGCTAAGGAAACTACCCAAGAGGGGATCTTCGCCAAGTTGGAGCCTATGGGGAGCTCGAACTAGCTTGAGGGTTCCACTACTGCTAAGGTGGAAACTGGTATTGTGGCCACATGGGAGGATAGGGCATGGACTGAGGATTCATATTGGAATTATTGAAATGTTGAGATGGATCTGAGTACATAATTGGATTTCCCATTGGTGGTCAAGGCTGCCATGGCGTTCTAGATCCCATGAGGTACAGTTGCTTCATGTCTTGCCCCATCCCTTGAGATACTGCTTTCAGGCCTGGCAAGGAGGGGCATGAGCTTGTTGCATGATTTAGCTCATAGATTGCACATTCCTCTATGGATTTTAATGGACATTCCCTTTCTGAATGCTTATTTCTACACTTTGGGAAGAATATCGCCATGGTCCTGTCCAGTTCCAGCTACTTCTATTTTACTTGTAACGTATCCATCTGTGCCGACAGAGTACTGAGGATATCCATTCTTAAGTTGTCTAGCAGGTTCCCAATTTCTGCCTTCGTAACACCCCTGCCAGACCCCTTTGCTGAGCAAACCCCCTGTCTATTTCTTGCAATCCCCCTTGAGCACTAGATGCATAGTTCATAGATAACATCAGAGGTTTCCTTAGAGATTCCTCCTTTTCCCACAATGTTCAATAGTTCCATCGAGTCTTCATGAAAAGATCGGAGGAGGATAATTTTTAAAATTTCCTTATCTGAGTCAAAGTGTCCTGACCTCTGTAAGGTGTACTTGAATCATTCCACACAATCTTCCAAGCTCTCGTCTTATTTTTGTGTGAACTTAAAAAGTTCCTCCTTGATGTTCCAAGATTTGTAGTAGTCCTGATATTTTTCCAAAAAAGATGTCTGCATTTCATCCCATGTGGAAATTGAGCTTCCTCCAAGGCCCATGAACCATTGCAAAGCCGTATCTTTTAATGTGGCAGGAAAAATCTTCAACTTCTGGGCATCTGTCATGTATTCATACCCCTGACATACTATGTCAAATTCAAATAAAAATGTGTTGGGGTCTTCTAAAACCAGCCCATGAAAGCTTAGTAAGGCTACTAATGGAATAGGCATTGTGGGCACACCAGCTCCCAGATCCCCGATTAGAAACTCGATGGTGGAAGTTGTGGTAGCCATAAATATCTTCCAATAACTGTTGGGAATTTTAACAAGCTCTGTGGAAGATGCCTAAGGATTTCTTACCACTCGGATTCGAGTTGCTTTAGAAGCACTTCCCCAGTCCCTTGGTGATGCAAGTACCCCTTTATTTCCTTCTCCTGCATCCTGATGACTTGATCCCTCGGCTACAACCTCCTTTCCTTTGCTGGAGTGGTCTGACTCTGTCGATGTTTTGCTTGCGACCTCTGCTTCTTCTATTCCCAGCATAAGTTTTCCCTGGTCAAGTATATTGTTGGATGTTTCTTCAATTGCTAGAGGGACCTGCTGTGTCAAATCACCAAAGAATGTTGTAGACAACACTAGTTGATCTATTTATTGTCCCTCAGACTTCACTCTCCATGCCCCTAGTCTCACAGCTACACGAGAGGATGCTTCTGACTCAACCTTTGCTATAACTTGCTGGATATAGGTCTTTCTTCCCAAGTGTGGTCCTCCCCTCTTTAGGGCTCTCCCTCTACCCCTCTTATTTGGATCTTTGTTCATAAAAATGTTGGTATCTGGTATCAACCTACAATGCTTTAGTCTTGAAGTAAGGTGTCAAAGGACCATTCCTTCCCCAAGATGAAAGAACTCACAAAAAGAGAGACAACAAAAAAAACACAGCAATCTAGGGTTCAGGGCCCAGAGCAGGGCGTCAAAGGACTCCTCCCTCCCCAGGAAAAGAACTAGAAACAAACACACACCTCGAGAAGACCTAATAATTCCACATCTGAAGCAGGGTGTCAAAAGACTCCCCCCTCCCTAGGGTAAAATCTAGGGTTTCCCGAAAACACACTAGGGTTTGAAAGAAATAAATCTAACTCAGAGCTTGGAGTAGGGCATCAAAAGACTCCTCCCTCCCCAAGACAAGAGAGTGGCCCAAATCAAACAGAAAAGCAAAAATAAAAAAACAAGCAGAAAGAACACCTATGCTCAGGACCTGGAACAGAGTGAGAAAACTCATTCTCTCCCCAAGACGAGAGATTGACCCTATGGTTGGTCTGGATCGTGATTGCACCTTGTTAGCCTCCCTGGCAACGGCGCGAAAATGTTGGGGTCCAGGTATGAACTATTTATTCACCCTATTCCTACATCAATTTATCAATCTGGGTGTGTATCCTTTCAAGGCAACGCGTAAAGTATATGTAGGGGCAAGAGCACAATCTGTTCTGACCAAGGGTTCACGATTAAGATTCGAAGCATTACTGTGAAACTAAACTAAATACAAGCTTCAGAAAAGCAATTACAAGAAGTAAAGAGCTGTAACAGCAAGCATAAACTAATAAATAATACACACAGAAAGACGCAACACTTGATCAGAAGAGCGGGCCCAACTCTCTGATCAGGGCTGTGTTAGTCACAACGAAGATTGGAACAACAAAATAGATGATACTTTATCTGAAAGGGCAATTACAATATCGATGGGGCATCCCCAAATTACAGGAATAATCTGTCTTTTATACACAACGAGTGAGAACGACATCTTTCCCCAAAACCTGGTAACTGTATACCTAGAAATGTACATTAGTTGGAACGGCACCAACACCAGATAGAGAGAATAAGCAACTCATTTTCAAGCTGATGGGCTCTAAGTTCATTTTTTTATTCCAAAAACTTTAGTAAGCTGCTCCATTGCTTTATCAGGAGTATCAAGTTCAGCAATATGGAATCTAAGATCGGGAGAGATAGACATCCCTATCAACCCACGTGCTTGATCTTGCCTATTTTCTCATTTGGCTGCTTTCTCTTCATCTTTTGGCTTTGTTTCTTGGCCTGTGGCTATTTGGTAAAGACCTTTACTTCTAAGTAAATCCACAATATAGGACCACCATTGGAAGTAGTTGGTGCTGTCAAGGATAACTTGGCATGAACTTTCCATTTTGACAGAAATTGAAGCTATATATGCTAAATGTAAGTGTTCCATTGGAAAGATCTCGAAAAATTAGGTTGGTGAAAAAAAAACGGTTCTGAAAACAGCTTCCGGATGAAGAAGTTATGACCTTTTTAAAAAAAGTTGATGAAGGCGCCGACAAAGTGCGGGAATGTGCGGAAATGGAAAAAAAAACGCTCCTCTTTCAAAAAAAAGGAGATTTGAACCCAAGAACTCTACTCTCTTAAATTAGTTTTGAACCCAGAGAGAGAGAGAGAGAGAGAGAGAGAGAGAGAGAGAGAGAGAGGGCTTTGGGTTGCGTGCTTACCTTGAGAAACCTCTTTTTCCCTACAAAACACAAAACACAAAACCCAACACGGACATGCAAAGAAAACGAACCTTATGGCTCGAAGTTAGCTTTACCCAAAAAACTAAATATTTAAAAAAAATTGAACCTTGTGGCTCAAAGTTAGCTTTAGATGAAAAACTAAATATTTTTCTCAGTGTTTCTGATTTTCCGAGATCACACTAAGGTGCAGGGAAAAGAGCATACGCATGAGAAAAAATCCTTCCT